>PVNU02004090.1:0-33517 GCA_003013855.2 Liriodendron chinense
CCAAACATGAAAATATAACCCAAACCGATCCAGAACCCGAAAAGCTCAACCTATGCCTAAACCTAATCTTAACTCAAATTGACAAAACTAGACCTACATTTATTCCTAATCCAATCACCTAACCTAAACTTAGACCCCAAAACGAAAACCAAACCCTAAACCCGATCCTGAACCCGAAAGTTTAACCCATGCAAAAACCTAATCCTAAACTCAAATCACCCTAAATTAAACCTACATCTATTCCCTAAATCCATCCACCTATCCTAACTTAGACCCAAACACGAAAACTAAACCTAAAACCCGATCCCGAACCCAAAATCTCACCCTATGCGTAAACCTAATTCTAAACAAAAATCACCTAAACTAAACCGACATCTATTCCTAAATCCATTAGCCTAACCTAAAGTTAGACCCAAATACGAAACTAACCCTAAACCCGATCCCGAACCCAAAAATCTCAACCTATGCCTAAACCTAATCATAAACTCAAATCACCTAAACTAAACCTAACCTATTCTTAAATCCATTCACCTAACCTAAACTTAGACCAAACACGAAACCTAACCCTAAACCCGATCCCGAACCCGAAATTCTCAACCTAATCCTAATCTCAAATCACCTAAACTAAACCTACATGTATTCCTAAATCCGTTCACCTAACCTAAACTTAGACCCAAACACGAAAACCAACACTAAACCCGATCCCGAACCCAAAAATCTCAACCTATGCCCTAAAACCTAATCCTAAAATCAAATCTCCTAAGGTAAACCTACAGCTATTCCTAAATCCACTCACCTAAGTTAAACTTAGACCCAACCACAAAAACCTAACTATAAACCTGATCCAGAACCCAAAAAGCTCAACTTATGCCCAAAACCTAATCCTAAACGCAAATCACCTAAACTAAACCTACATCTATTCATAAATCCATTCAACTAACCTAAACATAGACCGAAACTCGGAAACCTAACCCTAAAACCCGATCCCGAACCCGAAAATCTCAAACTATGCCTAAACCTAATCCTAAAATCAAATCTCCTAAACCAAACCTACACCTATTCCTAAATACATTCACCTAACTTAAACTTAGACCCAAACACGAAAACCTAACTCTAAACCTGATCCCGAACCCTAAAAGCTCAACTTATGCCTAACCTAATCCTAAACTCAAATCACCTAAACTAAACCTACATCTATTCCTAAATCCATTCACCTTACCTAAACTTAGACCGAAACTCGCAAACCTAACCCTAAACCCGATACTGAACCCTAAGATCACAACCTATGCCTAAACCTAATCCTAAACTCAAATCACCTAAACTAAACCTACACCTATTCCTAAATCCATTCACCTAACCTAAACTCAGACCCAAACACCAAAACCTAACCCTAAACCCGATCCCGAACCCATAAGCGCAACCTATGCCCAAACCTAATCCTAAACTCAAATTACCTAACCTAAACCTACATCTATTCTTAAATCCATTCACCTAACCTCAACTTAGACCTACACACGAAAACCTAATCGTAAACCCGATCTCGAACCCGAAAATCTCAACCTATCCCTAAACCTAATCCTAAACTTAAATCACCTAAACTAAACCTACACCTATACCTAAATCCATTCACCTAACCTAAACTTAGACCCAAACACGAAAACAGAACCTTAAACCCGATCCCGAACCCGAAATGCTCAACCTATGCCTAAACCTAGTCCTAAAGTCAAATCACCTAAACTAAACCAACATCTATTCCAAAACCCATTCACCTAACTTAAACTTAGACCCAAACACGAAAACTTAACCCTAAACCCGATCCCGAACCCAGAAATCTCAACCTATGCCTAAACCTAATCATAAATTCAATTCACCTAAACTAAACCAACATCTATTCTTAAATCCATTCACCTAACCAGAACTTAGACCCAAACACGAAAACCTAATCCTAAACCCGATCTTGAACCCAAAAATCTCAACCTATGCGTAAACTTAATCATAAACTCAAATCACCTAAACTAAACCTAAACCTATTCCTAAATCCGTTCACCTAACCTAAACTTAGACCGAAACTCACAAACCTAACCCTAAACTCGATCCCGAACCCGAAAAGCCCAACCTATGCCTAAACCTAATCCTAAACTCAAATCACCTAAACTAAACCTACACCTATTCCTAAATCCATTCACCTAACCTAAACTCAGACCCAAACACCAAAACCTAACCCTAAACCCGATCCCGAACCCGATAAGCGCAACCTATGCCCAAACCTAATCCTAAACTCAAATTACCTAAACTAAACCTACACCTATTCCTAAATCCATTCACCTAACCTCAACTTAGACCTACGCACGAAAACCTAACCGTAAACTCGATCCCGAACCCGAAAATCTCAACCTATCCCTAAAACCTAATCCTAAACTCAAATCACCTAAACTAAACCCACACCTATACCTAAATCCATTCACCTAACCTAAACTTAGACCCAAACACGAAAACATAACCTTAAACACGATCCCGAACCCGAAATGCTCAACCTTTGCCTAAACCTAGTCCAAAAGTCAAATCACCTAAACTACACCTACATCTATTCCAAAATCCATTCACCTAACTTAAACTTAGACCCAAACACGAAAACTTAACCATAAACCCGATCCCGAACCCAAAAATATCAACCTATGCCTAAACCTATGCCTAATCTCAAATCACCTAAACTAAACTTACACCTATTCCTAAATCTCTTCACCTAACCGAAACTTAGACCCAAACACGAAAGCAAAACCCTAAATCTAGTCCTAATCCTATGCCTAAAACCTAATCCTAAACTCAAATCACCTAAACTAAACCTACATCTATTCCTAAATCCATTCACCTAACCAAAACTTACACCCAAACACAGAAACCTAACCCTAAACCAGATCCCGAACCCGAAAATCTCAACCTATGCCTAAACCTAATCCTAAAATCAAATATCCTAAACTAAACCTACACGTATTCCTAAATCCATTCACTTAAGTTAAACTTAGACCCAAACATAAAAACCTAACTCTAAACCCGATCCTGAACCCAAAAAGCTCAACCTATGCCTAAACCTAATCCTAACTCAAATCACCTAAACTAAACCGACATCTATTCCTAAATCCATTCACCTAACCTCAACTTAGACCTACGCACGAAAACCTAATCGTAAACCCGATCCCGAACCCGAAAATCTCAACCTATGCCTAAACCTAATCCTAAAATCAAATATCCTAAACTAAACCTACACGTATTCCTAAATCCATTCACTTAAGTTAAACTTAGACCCAAACATAAAAACCTAACTCTAAACCCGATCCTGAACCCGAAAAGCTCAACCTATGCCTAAACCTAATCCTAAACTCAAATCACCTAAACTAAACCGACATCTATTCCTAAATCCATTCACCTAACCTCAACTTAGACCTACGCACGAAAACCTAATCGTAAACCCAATCCCGAACCCGAAAATCTCAACCTATGCCTAAACCTAATCCTAAACTCAAATCACCTAAACTAAACCTACACCAATTCCTAAATCCATTCACCTATCCTAAACTTAGATCCAAACACGAAAACATAACCCTAAACCCGATCCTGAACCAGAAAAGCTCAACCTATGCCTAAACCTAATCCTAAACTTAAATCTCCTAAACCAAACCTACACCTATACCTAAATCCATTCACCTAACATAAACTTAGATCCAAACATGAAAATATAACCCTAAACCCGATCCAGAACCCGAAAAGCTCAACCTATGCCTAAACCTAATCTTAAACTCAAATTGCCAAAACTAGACCTACATTTATTCCTAAATCCAATCACCTAACCTAAACTTAGACCCAAACACGAAAACAAAACCCTAAACCCGATCCTGAACCCGAAAAGTTTAACCCATGCAAAAACCTAATCCTAAACTCAAATCACCTAAATTAAACCTACATCTATTCCTAAATCCATCCACCTATCCTAAACTTAGACCCAAACACGAAAACTAAACCTAAACCCGATCCCGAACCCAAAAATCTCACCCTATGCGTAAACCTAATTCTAAACAAAAATCACCTAAACTAAACCTACATCTATTCCTAAATCCATTAGCCTAACCTAAAGTTAGACCCAAATACGAAAACCTAACCCTAAACCCGATCCCGAACCCAAAAATCTCAACCTATGCCTAAACCTAATCATAAACTCAAATCACCTAAACTAAACCTAAACCTATTCTTAAATCCATTCACCTAACCTAAACTTAGACCCAAACACGGAAACCTAACCCTAAACCCGATCCCGAACCCGAAATTCTCAACCTAATCCTAATCTCAAATCTACCTAAACTAAACCTACATGTATTCCTAAATCCGTTCACCTAACCTAAACTTAGACCCAAACACGAAAACCAACACTAAACCCGATCCCGAACCCAAAAATCTCAACCTATGCCTAAACCTAATCCTAAAATCAAATCTCCTAAGGTAAACCTACAGCTATTCCTAAATCCACTCACCTAAGTTAAACTTAGACCCAAACACAAAAACCTAACTATAAACCTGATCCAGAACCCAAAAAGCTCAACTTATGCCAAAACCTAATCCTAAACGCAAATCACCTAAACTAAACCTACATCTATTCATAAATCCATTCAACTAACCTAAACATAGACCGAAACTCGGAAACCTAACCCTAAACCCGATCCCGAACCCGAAAATCTCAAACTATGCCTAAACCTAATCCTAAAATCAAATCTCCTAAACCAAACCTACACCTATTCCTAAATACATTCACCTAACTTAAACTTAGACCCAAACACGAAAACCTAACTCTAAACCTGATCCCGAACCCTAAAAGCTCAACTTATGCCTAAACCTAATCCTAAACTCAAATCACCTAAACTAAACCTACATCTATTCCTAAATCCATTCACCTTACCTAAACTTAGACCGAAACTCGCAAACCTAACCCTAAACCCGATACTGAACCCTAAGATCACAACCTATGCCTAAACCTAATCCTAAACTCAAATCACCTAAACTAAACCTACACCTATTCCTAAATCCATTCACCTAACCTAAACTCAGACCCAAACACCAAAACCTAACCCTAAACCCGATCCCGAACCCGATAAGCGCAACCTATGCCCAAACCTAATCCTAAACTCAAATTACCTAACCTAAACCTACATCTATTCTTAAATCCATTCACCTAACCTCAACTTAGACCTACACACGAAAACCTAATCGTAAACCCGATCTCGAACCCGAAAATCTCAACCTATCCCTAAACCTAATCCTAAACTTAAATCACCTAAACTAAACCTACACCTATACCTAAATCCATTCACCTAACCTAAACTTAGACCCAAACACGAAAACATAACCTTAAACCCGATCCCGAACCCGAAATGCTCAACCTATGCCTAAACCTAGTCCTAAAGTCAAATCACCTAAACTAAACCAACATCTATTCCAAAACCCATTCACCTAACTTAAACTTAGACCCAAACACGAAAACTTAACCCTAAACCCGATCCCGAACCCAGAAATCTCAACCTATGCCTAAACCTAATCATAAATTCAAATCACCTAAACTAAACCAACATCTATTCCTAAATCTATTCACCTAACCAGAACTTAGACCCAAACACGAAAACCTAATCCTAAACCCGATCCCGAACCCAAAAATCTCAACCTATGCGTAAACTTAATCATAAACTCAAATCACCTAAACTAAACCTAAACCTATTCCTAAATCCGTTCACCTAACCTAAACTTAGACCGAAACTCACAAACCTAACCCTAAACTCGATCCCGAACCCGAAAAGCCCAACCTATGCCTAAACCTAATCCTAAACTCAAATCACCTAACCTAAACCTACACCTATTCCTAAATCCATTCACCTAACCTAAACTCAGACCCAAACACCAAAACCTAACCCTAAACCCGATCCCGAACCCGATAAGCGCAACCTATGCCCAAACCTAAACCCGATCCCGAACCCGAAAATCTCAACCTATCCCTAAACCTAATCCTAAACTCAAATCACCTGAACTAAACCCACACCTATACCTAAATCCATTCACCTAACCTAAACTTAGACCCAAACACGAAAACATAACCTTAAACACGATCCCGAACCCGAAATGCTCAACCTTTGCCTAAACCTAGTCCAAAAGTCAAATCACCTAAACTACACCTACATCTATTCCAAAATCCATTCACCTAACTTAAACTTAGACCCAAACACGAAAACTTAACCATAAACCCGATCCCGAACCCAAAAATATCAACCTATGCCTAAACCTATGCCTAATCTCAAATCACCTAAACTAAACTTACACCTATTCCTAAATCTCTTCACCTAACCGAAACTTAGACCCAAACACGAAAGCAAAACCCTAAATCTAGTCCTAATCCTATGCCTAAACCTAATCCTAAACTCAAATCACCTAAACTAAACCTACATCTATTCCTAAATCCATTCACCTAACCAAAACTTACACCCAAACACAGAAACCTAACCCTAAACCAGATCCCGAACCCGAAAATCTCAACCTATGCCTAAACCTAATCCTAAAATCAAATATCCTAAACTAAACCTACACGTATTCCTAAATCCATTCACTTAAGTTAAACTTAGACCCAAACATAAAAACCTAACTCTAAACCCGATCCTGAACCCAAAAAGCTCAACCTATGCCTAAACCTAATCCTAAACTCAAATCACCTAAACTAAACCGACATCTATTCCTAAATCCATTCACCTAACCTCAACTTAGACCTACGCACGAAAACCTAATCGTAAACCCGATCCCGAACCCGAAAATCTCAACCTATGCCTAAACCTAATCCTAAAATCAAATATCCTAAACTAAACCTACACGTATTCCTAAATCCATTCACTTAAGTTAAACTTAGACCCAAACATAAAAACCTAACTCTAAACCCGATCCTGAACCCGAAAAGCTCAACCCATGCCTAAACCTAATCCTAAACTCAAATCACCTAAACTAAACCGACATCTATTCCTAAATCCATTCACCTAACCTCAACTTAGACCTACGCACGAAAACCTAATCGTAAACCCAATCCCGAACCCGAAAATCTCAACCTATGCCTAAACCTAATCCTAAACTCAAATCACCTAAACTAAACCTACACCAATTCCTAAATCCATTCACCTATCCTAAACTTAGATCCAAACACGAAAACATAACCCTAAACCCGATCCTGAACCAGAAAAGCTCAACCTATGCCTAAACCTAATCCTAAACTTAAATCTCCTAAACCAAACCTACACCTATACCTAAATCCATTCACTTAACATAAACTTAGATCCAAACATGAAAATATAACCCTAAACCGATCCAGAACCCGAAAAGCTCAACCTATGCCTAAACCTAATCTTAAACTCAAATTGCCAAAACTAGACCTACATTTATTCCTAAATCCAATCACCTAACCTAAACTTAGACCCAAACACGAAAACAAAACCCTAAACCCGATCCTGAACCCGAAAAGTTTAACCCATGCAAAAACCTAATCCTAAACTCAAATCACCTAAATTAAACCTACATCTATTCCTAAATCCATCCACCTATCCTAAACTTAGACCCAAACACGAAAACTAAACCTAAACCCGATCCCGAACCCAAAAATCTCACCCTATGCGTAAACCTAATTCTAAACAAAAATCACCTAAACTAAACCTACATCTATTCCTAAATCCATTAGCCTAACCTAAAGTTAGACCCAAATACGAAAACCTAACCCTAAACCCGATCCCGAACCCAAAAATCTCAACCTATGCCTAAACCTAATCATAAACTCAAATCACCTAAACTAAACCTAAACCTATTCTTAAATCCATTCACCTAACCTAAACTTAGACCCAAACACGGAAACCTAACCCTAAACCCGATCCCGAACCCGAAATTCTCAACCTAATCCTAATCTCAAATCACCTAAACTAAACCTACATGTATTCCTAAATCCGTTCACCTAACCTAAACTTAGACCCAAACACGAAAACCAACACTAAACCCGATCCCGAACCCAAAAATCTCAACCTATGCCTAAACCTAATCCTAAAATCAAATCTCCTAAGGTAAACCTACAGCTATTCCTAAATCCACTCACCTAAGTTAAACTTAGACCCAAACACAAAAACCTAACTATAAACCTGATCTAGAACCCAAAAAGCTCAACTTATGCCAAAACCTAATCCTAAACGCAAATCACCTAAACTAAACCTACATCTATTCATAAATCCATTCAACTAACCTAAACATAGACCGAAACTCGGAAACCTAACCCTATACCCGATCCCGAACCCGAAAATCTCAAACTATGCCTAAACCTAATCCTAAAATCAAATCTCCTAAACCAAACCTACACCTATTCCTAAATACATTCACCTAACTTAAACTTAGACCCAAACACGAAAACCTAACTCTAAACCTGATCACGAACCCTAAAAGCTCAACTTATGCCTAAACCTAATCCTAAACTCAAATCACCTAAACTAAACCTACATCTATTCCTAAATCCATTCACCTTACCTAAACTTAGACCGAAACTCGCAAACCTAACCCTAAACCCGATACTGAACCCTAAGATCACAACCTATGCCTAAACCTAATCCTAAACTCAAATCACCTAAACTAAACCTACACCTATTCCTAAATCCATTCACCTAACCTAAACTCAGACCCAAACACCAAAACCTAACCCTAAACCCGATCCCGAACCCGATAAGCGCAACCTATGCCCAAACCTAATCCTAAACTCAAATTACCTAACCTAAACCTACATCTATTCTTAAATCCATTCACCTAACCTCAACTTAGACCTACACACGAAAACCTAATCGTAAACCCGATCTCGAACCCGAAAATCTCAACCTATCCCTAAACCTAATCCTAAACTTAAATCACCTAAACTAAACCTACACCTATACCTAAATCCATTCACCTAACCTAAACTTAGACCCAAACACGAAAACATAACCTTAAACCCGATCCCGAACCCGAAATGCTCAACCTATGCCTAAACCTAGTCCTAAAGTCAAATCACCTAAACTAAACCAACATCTATTCCAAAACCCATTCACCTAACTTAAACTTAGACCCAAACACGAAAACTTAACCCTAAACCCGATCCCGAACCCAGAAATCTCAACCTATGCCTAAACCTAATCATAAATTCAAATCACCTAAACTAAACCAACATCTATTCCTAAATCTATTCACCTAACCAGAACTTAGACCCAAACACGAAAACCTAATCCTAAACCCGATCCCGAACCCAAAAATCTCAACCTATGCGTAAACTTAATCATAAACTCAAATCACCTAAACTAAACCTAAAACCTATTCCTAAATCCGTTCACCTAACCTAAACTTAGACCGAAACTCACAAACCTAACCCTAAACTCGATCCCGAACCCGAAAAGCCCAACCTATGCCTAAACCTAATCCTAAACTCAAATCACCTAACCTAAACCTACACCTATTCCTAAATCCATTCACCTAACCTAAACTCAGACCCAAACACCAAAACCTAACCCTAAACCCGATCCCGAACCCGATAAGCGCAACCTATGCCCAAACCTAAACCCGATCCCGAACCCGAAAATCTCAACCTATCCCTAAACCTAATCCTAAACTCAAATCACCTGAACTAAACCCACACCTATACCTAAATCCATTCACCTAACCTAAACTTAGACCCAAACACGAAAACATAACCTTAAACACGATCCCGAACCCGAAATGCTCAACCTTTGCCTAAACCTAGTCCAAAAGTCAAATCACCTAAACTACACCTACATCTATTCCAAAATCCATTCACCTAACTTAAACTTAGACCCAAACACGAAAACTTAACCATAAACCCGATCCCGAACCCAAAAATATCAACCTATGCCTAAACCTATGCCTAATCTCAAATCACCTAAACTAAACTTACACCTATTCCTAAATCTCTTCACCTAACCGAAACTTAGACCCAAACACGAAAGCAAAACCCTAAATCTAGTCCTAATCCTATGCCTAAACCTAATCCTAAACTCAAATCACCTAAACTAAACCTACATCTATTCCTAAATCCATTCACCTAACCAAAACTTACACCCAAACACAGAAACCTAACCCTAAACCAGATCCCGAACCCGAAAATCTCAACCTATGCCTAAACCTAATCCTAAAATCAAATATCCTAAACTAAACCTACACGTATTCCTAAATCCATTCACTTAAGTTAAACTTAGACCCAAACATAAAAACCTAACTCTAAACCCGATCCTGAACCCAAAAAGCTCAACCTATGCCTAAACCTAATCCTAAACTCAAATCACCTAAACTAAACCGACATCTATTCCTAAATCCATTCACCTAACCTCAACTTAGACCTACGCACGAAAACCTAATCGTAAACCCGATCCCGAACCCGAAAATCTCAACCTATGCCTAAACCTAATCCTAAAATCAAATATCCTAAACTAAACCTACACGTATTCCTAAATCCATTCACTTAAGTTAAACTTAGACCCAAACATAAAAACCTAACTCTAAACCCGATCCTGAACCCGAAAAGCTCAACCCATGCCTAAACCTAATCCTAAACTCAAATCACCTAAACTAAACCGACATCTATTCCTAAATCCATTCACCTAACCTCAACTTAGACCTACGCACGAAAACCTAATCGTAAACCCAATCCCGAACCCGAAAATCTCAACCTATGCCTAAACCTAATCCTAAACTCAAATCACCTAAACTAAACCTACACCAATTCCTAAATCCATTCACCTATCCTAAACTTAGATCCAAACACGAAAACATAACCCTAAACCCGATCCTGAACCAGAAAAGCTCAACCTATGCCTAAACCTAATCCTAAACTTAAATCTCCTAAACCAAACCTACACCTATACCTAAATCCATTCACTTAACATAAACTTAGATCCAAACATGAAAATATAACCCTAAACCGATCCAGAACCCGAAAAGCTCAACCTATGCCTAAACCTAATCTTAAACTCAAATTGCCAAAACTAGACCTACATTTATTCCTAAATCCAATCACCTAACCTAAACTTAAACCCAAACACGAAAACAAAACCCTAAACCCGATCCTGAACCCGAAAAGTTTAACCCATGCAAAAACCTAATCCTAAACTCAAATCACCTAAATTAAACCTACATCTATTCCTAAATCCATCCACCTATCCTAAACTTAGACCCAAACACGAAAACTAAACCTAAACCCGATCCCGAACCCAAAAATCTCACCCTATGCGTAAACCTAATTCTAAACAAAAATCACCTAAACTAAACCTACATCTATTCCTAAATCCATTAGCCTAACCTAAAGTTAGACCCAAATACGAAAACCTAACCCTAAACCCGATCCCGAACCCAAAAATCTCAACCTATGCCTAAACCTAATCATAAACTCAAATCACCTAAACTAAACCTAAACCTATTCTTAAATCCATTCACCTAACCTAAACTTAGACCCAAACACGGAAACCTAACCCTAAACCCGATCCCGAACCCGAAATTCTCAACCTAATCCTAATCTCAAATCACCTAAACTAAACCTACATGTATTCCTAAATCCGTTCACCTAACCTAAACTTAGACCCAAACACGAAAACCAACACTAAACCCGATCCCGAACCCAAAAATCTCAACCTATGCCTAAACCTAATCCTAAAATCAAATCTCCTAAGGTAAACCTACAGCTATTCCTAAATCCACTCACCTAAGTTAAACTTAGACCCAAACACAAAAACCTAACTATAAACCTGATCTAGAACCCAAAAAGCTAAACTTATGCCAAAACCTAATCCTAAACGCAAATCACCTAAACTAAACCTACATCTATTCATAAATCCATTCAACTAACCTAAACATAGACCGAAACTCGGAAACCTAACCCTATACCCGATCCCGAACCCGAAAATCTCAAACTATGCCTAAACCTAATCCTAAAATCAAATCTCCTAAACCAAACCTACACCTATTCCTAAATACATTCACCTAACTTAAACTTAGACCCAAACACGAAAACCTAACTCTAAACCTGATCACGAACCCTAAAAGCTCAACTTATGCCTAAACCTAATCCTAAACTCAAATCACCTAAACTAAACCTACATCTATTCCTAAATCCATTCACCTTACCTAAACTTAGACCGAAACTCGCAAACCTAACCCTAAACCCGATACTGAACCCTAAGATCACAACCTATGCCTAAACCTAATCCTAAACTCAAATCACCTAAACTAAACCTACACCTATTCCTAAATCCATTCACCTAACCTAAACTCAGACCCAAACACCAAAACCTAACCCTAAACCCGATCCCGAACCCGATAAGCGCAACCTATGCCCAAACCTAATCCTAAACTCAAATTACCTAACCTAAACCTACATCTATTCTTAAATCCATTCACCTAACCTCAACTTAGACCTACACACGAAAACCTAATCGTAAACCCGATCTCGAACCCGAAAATCTCAACCTATCCCTAAACCTAATCCTAAACTTAAATCACCTAAACTAAACCTACACCTATACCTAAATCCATTCACCTAACCTAAACTTAGACCCAAACACGAAAACATAACCTTAAACCCGATCCCGAACCCGAAATGCTCAACCTATGCCTAAACCTAGTCCTAAAGTCAAATCACCTAAACTAAACCAACATCTATTCCAAAACCCATTCACCTAACTTAAACTTAGACCCAAACACGAAAACATAACCCTAAACCCGATCCCGAACCCAGAAATCTCAACCTATGCCTAAACCTAATCATAAATTCAAATCACCTAAACTAAACCAACATCTATTCCTAAATCTATTCACCTAACCAGAACTTAGACCCAAACACGAAAACCTAATCCTAAACCCGATCCCGAACCCAAAAATCTCAACCTATGCGTAAACTTAATCATAAACTCAAATCACCTAAACTAAACCTAAACCTATTCCTAAATCCGTTCACCTAACCTAAACTTAGACCGAAACTCACAAACCTAACCCTAAACTCGATCCCGAACCCGAAAAGCCCAACCTATGCCTAAACCTAATCCTAAACTCAAATCACCTAACCTAAACCTACACCTATTCCTAAATCCATTCACCTAACCTAAACTCAGACCCAAACACCAAAACCTAACCCTAAACCCGATCCCGAACCCGATAAGCGCAACCTATGCCCAAACCTAAACCCGATCCCGAACCCGAAAATCTCAACCTATCCCTAAACCTAATCCTAAACTCAAATCACCTGAACTAAACCCACACCTGTACCTAAATCCATTCACCTAACCTAAACTTAGACCCAAACACGAAAACATAACCTTAAACACGATCCCGAACCCGAAATGCTCAACCTTTGCCTAAACCTAGTCCAAAAGTCAAATCACCTAAACTACACCAACATCTATTCCAAAATCCATTCACCTAACTTAAACTTAGACCCAAACACGAAAACTTAACCATAAACCCGATCCCGAACCCAAAAATATCAACCTATGCCTAAACCTATGCCTAATCTCAAATCACCTAAACTAAACTTACACCTATTCCTAAATCTCTTCACCTAACCGAAACTTAGACCCAAACACGAAAGCAAAACCCTAAATCTAGTCCTAATCCTATGCCTAAACCTAATCCTAAACTCAAATCACCTAAACTAAACCTACATCTATTCCTAAATCCATTCACCTAACCAAAACTTACACCCAAACACAGAAACCTAACCCTAAACCAGATCCCGAACCCGAAAATCTCAACCTATGCCTAAACCTAATCCTAAAATCAAATATCCTAAACTAAACCTACACGTATTCCTAAATCCATTCACTTAAGTTAAACTTAGACCCAAACATAAAAACCTAACTCTAAACCCGATCCTGAACCCAAAAAGCTCAACCTATGCCTAAACCTAATCCTAAACTCAAATCACCTAAACTAAACCGACATCTATTCCTAAATCCATTCACCTAACCTCAACTTAGACCTACGCACGAAAACCTAATCGTAAACTCGATCTCGAACCCGAAAATCTCAACCTATGCCTAAACCTAATCCTAAACTCAAATCACCTAAACTAAACCTACACCAATTCCTAAATCCATTCACCTATCCTAAACTTAGATCCAAACACGAAAACATAACCCTAAACCCGATCCTGAACCAGAAAAGCTCAACCTATGCCTAAACCTAATCCTAAACTTAAATCTCCTAAACCAAACCTACACCTATACCTAAATCCAATCACCTAACATAAACTTAGACCCAAACATGAAAATATAACCCTAAACCCGATCCTGAACCCGAAAAGCTCAACCTATGCCTAAACCTAATCCTAAACTCAAATCACCTAAACTAAACCTACATCTATTCCTAAATCCATCCACCTATCCTTAACTTAGACCCAAACACGAAAACTAAACCTAAACCCGATCCCGAACCCAAAAATCTCACCCTATGCGTAAACCTAATTCTAAACAAAAATCACCTAAACCAAACCTCCATCTATTCCAAAATCCATTAGCCTAACCTAAACTTAGACCCAAATACGAAAACCTAACCCTAAACCCGATCCCGAACCCAAAAATCTCAACCTATGCCTAAACCTAATCATAAACTCAAATCACCTAAACTAAACCTAAACCTATTCTTAAATCCATTCATCTAACCTAAACTTAGACCCAAACACGGAAACCTAACCCTAAACCCGACCCCGAACCCGAAAAGCTCAACCTATGCTTAAACCTAATCCTAAACTCAAATCACGTAAACTAAACCTATACCTATTCCTAAATCCATTCACCTAACCTAAACTTTGACCCAAACACGCAAACCTAACCCTAAACCCGATCCCGAACCCGAAATTCTCAACCTAATCCTATTCTCAAATCACCTAAACTAAACCTACATGTATTCCTAAATCCGTTCACCTAACCTAAACTTAGACCCAAACACGAAAACCAACACTAAACCAGATCCCGAACCCAAAAATCTCAACCTATGCCTAAACCTAATCCTAAAATCAAATCTCCTAAGGTAAACCTACAGCTATTCCTAAATCCGCTCACCTAAGTTAAACTTAGACCCAAACACAAAAACCTAACTCTAAACCGGATCCCGAACCCAAAAAGCTCAACTTATGCCTAAACCTAATCCTAAACTCAAATCACCTAAACTAAACCTACATCTATTCCTAAATCCATTCACCTTACCTAAACTTAGACCGAAACTCGCAAACCTAACCCTAAACCCGATACCGAACCCGAAGATCTCAACCTATGCCTAAACCTAATCCTAAACTCAAATCACCTAAACTAAACCTACACCTATTCCTAAATCCCCTCACCTAACCTAAACATAGACCCAAACACGAAAACATAACCCTAAACCCGATCCTGAACCCGAAAAGATCAACCTATGCCTAAACCAAATCCTAAACTCAAATCACCTAAACTAAACCTACATCTATTCCTAAATCCATTCACCTAACCTCAACTTTGACTTACGCACGAAAACCTAACAGTAAACCCGATCCCGAACCCGAAAATCTCAACCTATCCCTAAGCCTAATCCTAAACTCAAATCACCTGAACTAAACCTACACCTATACCTAAATCCATTCACCTAACCTAAACTTAGACCCTAACACGAAAACCTAATCCTCAACACGATCCCGAACCCAAAAATCTCAACCTATGCATAAACTTAATCATAAACTCAAATCACCTAAACCTAAACCTAAACCTATTCCTAAATCCATTCACGTAACCTAAACTTAGACCGAAACTCGCAAACCTAACCCTAAACTCGATCCCCAACACGAAAAGCCCAACCTATGCCTAAACCTAATCCTAAACTCAAATCACCTAAACTAAACCTACACCTATTCCTAAATCCATTCACCTATCCTAAACTTAGAGCCAAACACGAAAATATAACCCTAAACCCGATCCTGAACCCGAAAAGATCAACCTATGCCTAAACCTAATCCTAAACTCAAATCGCCAAAACTAAACCTACATTTATTCCTAAATCTAATCACCTAACCTAAACCTTGACCCAAACACGAAAACATAACCCTAAACCCGATCCTGACGCCGAAAAGCTTAACCTATGCCAAAACGTAATCCTAAACTCAAATCACCTAAACTTAACCTACATATATTCCTAAATCCATTCACCTAACCTAAACATAGACCCAAACATGAAAACCTAACCCTAAACTCGATCCCGAACCCGAAAAGCTCAACCTTTGGCTAAACCTATTCTTAAACTCAAATTACCTAAACTAAACCTACATCTATTCCTAAATCCATTGACCTAACTTAAACTTAGACCGAAACTCCCAAACCTAACCCTAAACTAGATCCCGAACCCAAAAATCTCAACCTATGCCTAAACTTAATTCTAAACTCAAATCACCTAAACTAAACCTACACCTATTCCTAAATCGATTCACCTAACCTAATCTTCGACCCAAACACGAAAACATAACCTTAAACCAGATCCCGAACCTGAAATGCTAATCCTATGCCTAAACCTAATCCTAAAGTCAAATCACCTGAACTAAACCTACTCTTATAGTCAAAATCGCGGAGATCAACTATTCGCGGCCTATATTTTCGTGATGTCCTGATTCTGCGTGCACTCCTATTCGACTCTCGAGATCATCTGCTTGAGGCTCGCAGGTTGGATAAATACGGAGTGCCTATTTGACTCTCGAGATCATCTGCTCGAGGCTCGCAGGTTGGATAAATACGGAGCGCCTATTCGACTCTCGAGATCATCTGCTCGAGGTTCGCAGGCTGGACAAATAAGGAGCGCGATTATTAAGGCTTCGAGTTCTTATGGTCGATAGTCAGATATAATAAGACAGGAAATTTCCTTCTCAACCCGCGAGCAGTCCTTCTCGCAAGTCGTTGAAGGGAGTGAGATCTCAATATGTGAGCACCTGGTCTCGCGAGCATCTCCCGTCGTGCGAGCAGCTTTTATTGATGACCAGTGATGATGTCTCTCATCCTTTAGTACCAGCAGCCCGTATAGGCCGATTTTGGGCTTATTTTCGTTTATGGCTCCGAGTCTCAAGGGATCGTTATCAAGGAACGTGCTCGACCGGATGACTAATTGGATTAGATTGTTTCAAGGATAAGTAAGATAAACGTCCTATCCCATGAAATCAGTCGATGATCTCGGCATCTAACATAACGGAGTGGGACATTCGAGTCTATAAATGGATGGTTTTATCATTAAAAGGTACACAATACTCAATCTTTAACCCCCGCTGGTTAGTTCTTTTTTCTACCTCATCTGACTTAAGCATCGGAGGGCCAACGGCTGGACTCCGGCCACCCTTAGTTGCTTTCTGACTCCTTTCAGGTCCACGGAGAAAAAAGCTTGGAGAGAAGGTGAACATTCGGAGGACCCTGCTACAGAATTCGACGTAAACAGTTTGGCGCCGTCTGTGGGAACGATTTGATCATCACAGCCAATCATTCTACCACTGATCAAAATCCTTCCACCATGCCTCCTAAGAAGGCAGTTCATCCTTCCACATCAAGGCAAACATTACCTCTGCTTGACGTGACAGAATCAGTACCTGTTCCTCCAATCACTTCGACAGGCATCCCTCATGGAGATCCTAACGTGCCTTCTCAGAATCCATTATTGGAGGCTTCTGGAAATCAAGAAGACGCCATGCATTTCCTCGAAAACACACTTCTAAACCTCAGCGCTGGATTTCAAGCCCTGTCAAATCGACTCGATCAGCATTTCTTGGGGCCTCAGAGGCTGCCTTCCGAAGGGTTACCTGCACAACCCATACCGGTGGCTTCCAGACACTCTGGGGATGAACCACAGGTCCAACCAAATCATCCTCCACCCAACCGAATGCCGGTTGGCAACCAACCCCCTGTGCAACCTCCACATTCCATACATTCTAGCGCTTCTCACCAACAGCAACCTCAAGGGTCCACCGTCGAAACATCTGGTTATACTTTACCATGGGAAGGAGATCTCCAAAGAATTCATGATCGTTTTGATGACATGGAGCAGCACTATCAGGCAAATCAACCATCTGCCGTTGTGGCAACGATACATCAATCCGAGTCCCCCTTCACCAGCGAAGTCATGGAGGCACCATTGCCTAGAAAGTATCGTACGCCTGTTATCACCCCATATACAGGTATTGGCGACCCTCTTGAACACCTGAAAACATATAGGTCACTTATGGAATTGGAGGGACATGGCTCGGAAATCATGTGTAGGGCTTTTTCCCTAACATTGAAGGAAGCAGCTCGTACGTGGTTCCGGGGGCTAAAGCCTCGATCTATCGGCTCCTTTTCACAGTTATCAGAGTTGTTCCTTTCTCAATTCATGGGAAGCATTCATATTAAAAAGCCAGCATCCCATCTAATGGATTTGAAACAGCAGCATGGGGAGACAATAAAGGAGTTCACAGTACGGTTCACTGCCAAAGCCGTTCAAACTGAAGGTTATACCGAAGAAAAAGGTCTCACCGCCCTCATAGCCGGAATCACGAGCGAGAAGTTCATGTTTGCCTTAGATAGAAGCCCTCCAAAAACTATGGCAGAGTTCCAAACCAAAGCTCAGAAGTATATCAATGCAGAGGAAGTTGCACTGGCACGTCATGGTGCACAGGGTAAGAAGCGCAAGCAGGAGGAAACCTCTTCTTTGGATAAAAAATATCGTCGTGACCGGTGGGATCGCTCTCCCAAGAAACCTTATTCTGGTAAATATCATAACTACACTCCTCTCAATCGATCTCATGAAAAGGTGTTAATGGAGATCAAGTATAAACCATATGTAAAATGGCCTGCAAAGATCAAATCTGATCCTGAAAAGAGAGATAAGAATAAGTTCTGTTACTTCCACAAAGATCACGGGCATAGGACCCAAGACTGCATATCTCTGCGAGATCACATCGAAGCTCTCATTCGAAAGGGCCATCTCCAAGACTATGTTGCTCGTCAAGGTCGATCACCAGAAAGGGCAAAAGCCTCGCCACGCCAGAAGGAGCCGTCTCACCGTCATACTTCACAAGAAGACATTGAACCTAGTGGAGAAATCCGCACCATTGTCGGAGGACCAGCTTGCGGGGGCGACTCTCAGGCTTCAAGGAAAGCATACACTAGGAAGGCATCTAAAGAGCCCCAACACATCTATTGGCTGGAACAGACACCCAGCGCGTCAAAAGCCGGTCATCCTCCGATTTCCTTCTCCCTCAAAGATGCAGTGGGAATTCACTTCCCTCACGAAGACTCCATCGTAGTCGCACTAAAGGTATCAAATTATCTAACTCATCGTATTATGGTGGATATAGGTAGCTCAGCCGATATTCTGTACCTGGAGGCTTTCAACAAAATGGCACTTGCCAGAAGCCTACTCAAGCCAGTCTCGACTCCCCTCGTCGGCTTCGGGGGCGAGGTGGTAACGCCTGAAGGAAGCATTGATCTTCCAGTCACTTTTGGGGAGAGTCCAGCGAAGACTACCATCTTCATAAACTTCCTTGTGGTAGATTGAAAATCAGCATATAACGCCATTTTGGGGTGACCATCGCTTAATAAGGTTGGGGCAGCTTTACATCCTTTGTATTTATGTGTCAAGTTCCCTACCCCAAATGTTGTTGGGTTTGTACGAGGAAATCAAAAAGAGGCCCGGTCCTGTTATGAGCTAGCCCTACAAGACCGAAAGAGAGCGCAAGCAGCACCCGTTATGATGATAGCACAAGATTCACCTAACCCCTTAACGGACAACTCGTTAGATCCAAGAGAGAACGCTCTCCAATCGGGAACTCCTGGGGAAGATACAGTGGCGATTCACTTAGCCCAAGACGACTCGTCAAAAGTTGTTTACATGGGATCCTCTTCGAAGATTGCCTTCCGGAATGAGTTGACCCGTCTCCTCACCGAATACCAAGACGTGTTCACTTGGTCTCAAAAAGATATGCCAGGCATCGACCCCAACGTCATCGCACATCGTCTGAATATCGACCCAAAACATAAGCCCGTACACCAGCGCCGACGTGCCTTCACTGCAGAAAGGCAAATGGCAATCAAAGCTGAAGTCGAGAAGCTGCTTACGGTCAATTTCATAAAAGAAGTTGACTACCCAGAATGGGTCGCGAACGTAGTTCTCGTCCGGAAAGCTAATGGCAAATGGAGAATGTGCGTCGATTATTTAGATTTGAACAAAGCGTGCCCCAAAGACAGCTTCCCGACGCCGCGGATCGACTAGCTGGTCGATTCAACAGCTGGGTATGCCCTGCTTAGTTTTATGGACGCTTATTCTGGTTAAAACCAGATCATGATGCATCAACCCGATAGCCAACATACTGCCTTCATCACGGATCGAGGGCTATATTGTTACCAGGTAATCCTGTTTGGTCTTAAAAATGCAGGGGCCACCTATCAGCGTCTCGTCAATAAAGTATTCGCCGCCCAAATCGGTAGGAATATGGAGGTCTACGTTGATGACATGCTCGTAAAAAGCATCGTAGAAGACGATCATCTTTCTGATCTTCGAGAAGCCTTCGACCTGATGAGGAAATATCAGATGAAGTTAAATCTAAAAAAATGTGCGTTCGGAGTATCTGCTGGAAAATTTCTCAGGTTCATGGTCGGCCAGCGAGGGATTGAGGCAAATCCTGAAAAAATAAAAGCGTTAATAGAGATAAAATCCCCAACCACTCTTAAGGACATCCAACGTCTGGCTGGTCGCATTGCATCGTTGAATAGGTTCATCTCGCGAGCATCTGACAAGTGCTTACCCTTCTTCAAACTCCTCCGTGCCACGGCCAAATCTGATTGGGAATGGACACCACAGTGTGAAGAAGCTTTTCAACAACTGAAGCAATACATGAGCACACCCCCTATTTTATCTAAACCTGTAGCACACGAGCAACTCATTCTTTATCTATCTGTGTCCTCCACGGCCGTTAGCGCCACTTTAATAAGAGAAGATTCCGGGGTGCAAAGGCCCATTTATTATATCAGTCGAGCAATGGTTGACACTGAAACTCGGTATTCTGATATGGAAAAACTGGCCCTGGCTTTAGTCACGGCAGCTCGAAAACTGCGACCTTACTTCCAAGCTCACGCTATTTTAGTACCAACAAATCATCCGCTATGGCAGATCCTTAAAAAACCTGAGGCTTCCGGACGTTTAACCAAATGGGCGGTCGAGATCAGTGAGCATGATATATCGTTTTGCCCTAGGACTGCAGTTAAGGGCCAAGCCGTAGCTGACTTTATCGCCGAGTTCACGTAATCCTCTTCCGGTGATAATGCCGCGATCAGCGACCAGCCTTCCTGGTCACTCTTCGTGGACGGGTCCTCGCGGACCACCGGTAGTGGAGCGGGCCTAATTCTAGTCGCTTCAGACGGGTCGCATTTCCAATACGCTTTACGTTTCAAAACTCGCATCTCAAATAATGAAGCGGAATGTGAGGCCCTGATCGTTGGCCTCGAACTAGCAACTGTCCTTTCAATTCAAAATTTGCTCATTCACAGCGACTCTCAGCTCATTGTCAACCAAGTTCTATGTGAATTCGAGGCTAAAGAAGAAAGGATGGCCTTATACAAATCTCGAGTGCTTATCTTGCTCGCCAAGTTGAGGAATTGCGAAATAGTCCACATCCCTCGTGAGAAGAATCAACTCGCTGATTCTTTGGCAAAACTCGCCTCTGCACCAGAATCTGAGCTGTCATATTCAATTCCTATCGAGCATCTTCAGAAGTCAAGTATCGACCAAGTAACTCTCGAGCAGGTGATTTCGGTACAACCGTCTCCATGTTGGATGGACCCCATACTCCTTTATCTCAGAGACGGATACCTTCCAGACGATAAGAAAGTTGTACGACAAATTCGTCATCAAGCCGCCAGGTATACCTTACAAGATGGAATACTGTTGCGTAAGAGTTTTTCCTTGCCCTATTTAAGGTGTCTTCATCCAGAAGAAGCACATCGTGTTCTAGATGAAATACACCAGGGGGCATGTGGTAACCACCCCAGGGGGCGATCCCTAGCATATAAGGCGATGAGGCAAGGATATTATTGGCCCACTATGAAAGCAGATGCAATTGAATTCTCTAAAAAATGTGACAAGTGCTAGTGATACTCTCCTATACCTCATGTACCGTCCGAGCAAATGACTCCAGTTGATAGTCCTTGGCCTTTCGCTCAATGGGGGGTCGATATTATCGGGCCCTTGCCTACTGGAAAAGGTCAAAATAGGTTCACAATAGTAGGCCTCGATTATTTCACCAAATGGGCTGAGGCAGAACCATTAGCCAAAATCACTGAGAAACAAACTACTAAGTTCATATGGAGAAATATCATATGCCGTTATGGACTCCCCCACACTATAATTACCGACAACAGAACGCAGTTCGACAATGCAGCCTTCGATGAATTTTGTCAAAAGTGGAAGATACGTAACATCCGCACCTCTCTGTATCATCGTCAGGCAAGTGGGCAAGTTGAGGCAGTGAATAAAATCATTAAGCACCACTTAAAGACCAAGCTTGGTGAATGTAAAGGTATATGGCCCGAACTTCTGCTAGAAGTATTATGGGCATATAGACCAACGACTCGTACATCAACAGGCGAAACACCTTTCTCCCTAGCATTTGGTGTCGACGCAGTAGTACCAGTGGAAATTCAAGTGCCCTCATATCGGATCGAGAAGTATGACCCCGCCAGTAATCAGGAAAGTCTTCGACTTCATCTTGATCTCTTGGAAGAACAAAGAAATGCCTCCCAGATGCGAGCAGCCGCATATCAACAACGCATTGCTCGCTATCGAAATGCTAAAATTCGCCCTAGAGCTTTCCAACTCGGTAATTTAGTCCTCAGACAGAACCTCGAAGTTCCTGCTCGGTCGCTTGATCCAAATTGGGAAGGCCCGTATCGAGTCATCAAAATTGTGCGACCCGGCACTTACTATCTTGAAGATATGCAGGGAAGACCTATACGTCGCCCTTGGCACGTGGAACATTTGCTACAATATTTCCCTTGATGTAACTTTTAACGACGTTCAAATGCCTTATGGATCAAAGCAGCCTTTTGGTCGCTACTCCATTTACTTGGACTAAGAATAGCCCTGAAGAGTACATACAATTCTCTTGGCCGAATTGTCCATCCTTGGTAGGATCAAAGTCTCAATCGATGGATCATTCTATCTCCACACGGGGGCATGGTCACCACGACCCCCCGGATTGAGCATAACTCATTTCTCAATCGGTAGATCAGTCTATCTCTACGAGGGCATGGTCACCACGACCCCCCGGATTGAGCATAATTCAAAGTCTCAATCGATAGATCATTCTATCTCCACAAGGGGGCATGGTCACCACGACCCCCCGGATTGAGCATAACTCATTTCTCAATCGATAGATCAGTCTATCTCCACGAGGGTATGGTCACCACGACCCCCCGGATTGAGCATAATTCATTTCTTAATCGATAGATCAGTTTATCTCCACGGGGGCATGGTCACCACAGACCCCCCGGATTGAGCATAACTCATTACTACTTGTTAAACGAGAAGGCATTCATTGCATGAAAGGTGTTAAACGAGAAGACATTCATTGCATGAAAGGAAAACGAGAGAAAGGAAATAAGAGCAACATCATCAAAAGTATCTTTTCATTGATAATCAATTGTTTACAAAGTTTGCTCATAAGTACAGGAGAGAGAAAAAGGAAAATCAGTCTCTTGGAGGAGCCGCGCTCTCGACTTCGGGGCCCATTTCTGGAACCCCTCCAGCTTGAGTGGCTTCGGTCACCTCATTCTCGGCAGCAGCTTGCTCCTCTGCAGCTATGATGGTCGCGACTCGTACGAATTCCCCCATATTAAAAGATGGAGACATCCGCTGCACTACTCGTAGCGCAAAGTCGCGACCAGCATCATATGACTCATATCTTTCTTCGTCATAAAGCTGCGAGGTTTGAAACTCGGAGATTGCTCGAGCCCCTTCCTCAGAGAGCATTTTGACCAAGGCGACTCTCTCCTCGTCCCAGTGGATCGAGTCATCCTTGAGCTGAGCGAGAGTGGAGCTCTCTTTCTCCAAGCTTTCGCTAACTTCCTTGAGCTGCGACTTGGCCTCTGCGAGCCGCTCCTCCAGCAAGATCTTGTCTTGATGGAAGATCTCCCTCTCTCTCTCTCTGCTTTCTCCTTCAACTCCGCGAGCTTGGCGAGGTTGGAGTCCAGCGCCTGGTACCTATCGGTCAGGACTTGGACTTTTTCAATGAGGATCTTCTTCTCCTCATCTCTCTTCGAGATTACCGCCTCACGGGACTTGAGGAGCTGATCCCTTCCTTGGACCGCCTTCTCCAAGGCGATCCTCTTCCCTTCCGCCTCATCAATCACACGACGGGCGGCGACGATATCACGCCTCGTCCGCAAGATGAGATCCAAGCCCTGCAAAACGGAAAAGGGAACGTGAGATAAAATACTTGGAAGCCCAAAAATAGTAAGTTAAACAAATATCAGCCAGATCTTACCTGGACCATCCTCATTCCTGCCTCGAGGAAGAGGTTTTCAGGGCTTGGTTCTGGAAGGGTGCCAAAAGTTTGGGGGGAGATGTTGTCGAATAGAAATTTGCATATAGACGGCTGGGCTACGACCAGCGCAGCTGTGCTCGCGACAGGAGTGGCAGCCGACTCGCGAGCAGGAGCTACCTCGCCAGTAGAAGCCACCTCGCGAGCAGGAACCTACTCCCGATGTCCTGTCGGCTCGCGAGTTTCTTCGGCTGGGGGGCAGCTGGATCCTGCTCCGTCATCCCTCGGAGAATTGTTAGTGATATTAATTACTGGTGGTCCTGGTGCGACCACCAGCGAGGGGATAACAGGCGCAGGAGCTGCTGGCGCCCCCACCGTGCTCGCGGGTCGGGTGGATGGTTGAGACGGCCCGGTAGGTGTTTTCTTCTGCCTCTTGGGGTTCGTGCCTTTTAGTCGAGGTAGCAGATCCCTCTTCTCTCCGGTTTTCGTCATTTCAACCTCCTCGTTGGGTATTAGCCCTGCAGCCGCGAGTCGCAAGGAGGATAGGCAAGCTTCGATATGCCTCTCGTGGGCAGGCAGTTTGTAAACTTTCACGATCTTCTCGTGAATTCCTCCTTTTAAATTCGGCTTCGCCAAAGCCGGGATACCTGCGAGCACAAACAGGAGTTAGAAAACAAATTCGCAAGCCCTAAGTCTGATTGAAGAAAAACGAACAATGTGAAACTGTGCCTACCTTCACAGAAAAAGCGATTTACTCCTGGGCCCCTGGAGGAAGCAGACTCCCAGTTCCCGGAGACATAGAACCAGCGTTTCCTCCAGCCGGGATAATTCGAGGAGGGCTTCCCCAGCACGAAATTATCCCGGTGCCAGTAGCACAAGTAGTACCAGCCTTTGCTGGAGGGCGCCTTATTCAAGCGGAACATACGGAGGAACTCCTCAGTTGTGAGCTCCCCGTTGCCGGCCTGAGCCCAGAGGGCGAATGAGCTCAGAACCACCCTCCATCCATTCACGATAAGTTGCCTGGGGGCAATCTTATAGCATCAAAGAACATCGCGGATGAAGGGATGGAGAGGAAGGCGAACCCCCAGAATGAGCTGGTACTCATAGAAAGCCAGACACCCTGGGGGAGGGGAATCTGGCGTCTCTCCATCTCCGGGTAATCGGAGAACGATTGAGTTGGGGATTAAATATCTCTCCCGTAGCTCAAGCAGCCGGTCCTCCGATAAAATGGAGGGATACCCAGCCGCAGTGTATCTACCTGCCGGAACCCTCGCATTACTGGAGGCAGAGGATTCCGAGGTAGCATCCCCCAGGGGAACGGTGGTCTCATCAGAATCTCCGGCCATGGGAGTATTTAAGAAGAAAAAAGGAAATAAAAAGGGTATACCGAGTACGAGAAAGGGAGGAAGAAAGACACCAAGGACACCAAGAAAGCACAGAGGAAGATGACTGAAGGAAGAAATTCTTTTTCTGAAACTTCTGTGAAAATCTGAAGATATGGCGGACTCCGTATACTTATAGGCAATCATTCCGCAGTATATGGTAACACGTGGCTGCCTTTCGTTCGGCACGGCAGTCGAGCAGGCACGCCCATTAATTTCCTAGACACGTGGTGAGCGTCTCTTCATTTCCTGATGGCGGAGAGGTTGCGAAAGGCCGGCGCTCATTAATTCTAGCCCAATCATGTACGGCTTCTCAGTAAAGGCAGCAGGCAGCTACGCGTGACAACAAGTAAGTCCTTCCCTTAGAATTCTTGGCGGTAAGGACTTGGGGGGCATCTGTTATAGTCAAAATCGCGGAGATCAACTATTCGCGGCCTATATTTTCGTGATGTCCTGATTCTGCGAGCACGCCTATTCGACTCTCGAGATCACCTGCTCGAGGCTCGCAGGTTGGATAAATACAGAGCGCCTATTCAACTCTCGAGATCATCTGCTCGAGGCTCGCAGTTGGATAAATACGGAGCGCCTATTCGACTCTCGAGATCATCTGCTCGAGGCTCGCAGGTTGGATAAATACGGAGCGCCTATTCGACTCTCGAGATCATCTGCTTGAGGTTCGCAGGCTGGATAAATACGGAGCGCGATTATCAAGGCTTCGAGCTCTTATGGTCGATAGTCGGATATAATAAGACAGGAAATTTCCTTCTCAACCCGCGAGCAGTCCTTCTCGCAAGTCGTTGAAGGGAGTGAGATCTCAATATGTGAGCACCTGGTCTCGCGAGCATCTCCCGTCGTGCAAGCAGCTTTTATTGATGACTAGTGATGATATCTCTCATCCTTTAGTACCAGCAGCCCATATAGGCCGATTTCGGGCTTATTTCGATTTATGGCTCCGAGTCTCAAGGGATCGTTATCAAGGAACGTGCTCGACCGGATGACTAATTGGATTATATTGTTTCAAGGATAAGTAGGATAAACGTCCAATCCCATGAAATCAGTCGATGATCTCGGCATCTAACGTAACAGAGTGGGACATTCGAGTCTATAAATGGATGGTTTTATCATTAAAAGGTACACAATACTCAATCTTTAACCCCCGCTGGTTAGTTCTTTTCTCTACCTCATCTGACTTAAGCATCGGAGGGCCAACGGCTGGACGCCGGCCACCCTTAGTTGCTTTCAGACTCCTTTCAGGTCCACAGAGAAAATAGCTTGGAGAGAAGGTGAACATTCGGAGGACCCAGCTACAAAATTCGACGTAAACACCAACATCTATTCCTAAATCCATTCACCTAACTTAAACTTAGACCCAAACACGAAAACTTAACCCTAAACTCGATCCCGAACCCAAAAATTTCAACCTATGCCTAAACCTAATCCTAATCTCAAATCACCTAAACTAAACCTACACCTATTCCTAAATCCATTCACCTAACCTAAACTTAGACCCAAACACGAAAAAAAAAACCCTAAACCCGACTCCGAACTCGAAAAGCTCAACCTATGCCTAAACCTAATCCTAAACTCAAATCACCTAAACTAAACATACATCTATTCCTAAATCCATTCACCTAACCTAAACTTAGACCCAAACATGGAAACCTAACCCTAAACCCGATCCCGAACCCGAAAATCTCAACCTATATCTAAACCTAATCCTAAAATCAAATCTCCTAAACTAAACCTACACCTATTCCTAAATCCATTCACCTAAGTTAAACTTAGACCCAAACACAAAAACCTAACTCTAAACCTGATCTTGAACCCTAAAAGCTCAACTTATGCCTAAACCTAATCCTAAACTCAAATCACCTAAACTAAACCTACACCTATTCCTAAATCCATTCACCTAACCTAAACTTAGACCGAAACTCACAAACCTAACCCTAAACTCGATCCCAAACCCGAAAATCTCAACCTATGCCTAAACTTAATTCTAAACTCAAATCACCTAAACTAAACCTACATCTATTCCTAAATCCATTCACCTATCCTAAACTTAGACCCAAACCCGAAAACATAACCCAAAACCCGATCCCGAACTCAAAAAGCTCAACCTAAGCCTTAACCTAATCCTAAACTCAAATCACTGAAACTAAACCTACATCTATTCCTAAATCCATTCACCGAACCTAAATTTAGACCCAAACATGAAAACCTAACCCAAAACCCGATCCCGAACCCGAAAAGCTCAACCTATGCCTAAACCAAATCCTAAACTAAAGGTACCAAGACTGAACCTACATCTATTCCTAAATCCATTCACCTAACCTAAACTTAGACCGAAACTCGCAAACCTAACCCTAAACTCGATCCCAAACCCGAAAATCTCAACCTATGCCTAAACCTAATTCTATACTTAAATCACCTAAACTAAACCTACACCTATTCCTAAATCCATTCACCTAACCTAAAGTTAGACCCAAACACGAAAACATAACCCAAAACCCGATCCCGAACTCAAAAAGCTCAACCTATGCCTTAACCTAATCCTAAACTCAAATCACCGAAACTAAACCTACATCTATTCCTAAATCCATTCACCGAACCTAAATTTAGACCCAAACATGAAAACCTAACCCAAAACCCGATCCCGAACCCGAAAAGCTCAACCTATGCCTAAACCAAATCCTAAACTAAAGGTACCTAGACTGAACCTACATCTATTCCTAAATCCATTCACCTAACTTAAACTTAGACCGAAACTCGCAAACCTAACCCTAAACTCGATCCCGAACCCGAAAATCTCAACCTATGCCTAAACCTAATTCTAAACTTAAATCACCTAAACTAAACCTACACCTATTCCTAAATCCATTCACCTAACCTAAAGTTAGACCCAAACACGAAAACATAACCTTAAACCTGATCCAGAACCCAAAATGCTCAACCTATGCCTAAACCTAATCCTAAAGTCAAATCACCAAAACTAAACCTACATCTATTCCTAAATCCATTCACCTAACCTAAACTTAGACCCAAACACGAAAACTTAACCCTAAACCCGATCCCGAACCCAAAAATCTCAACCTATGCCTAAACCTAACCATAAACTCAAAACACCTAAACTAAACCTGAACCTATTCCTAAATCCATTCACCTAACCTAAACTTAGACCGAGACACGCAAACCTAACCCTAAACCCGACCCCGTACCCGTAAAGCTCAACCTATGCCGAAACCTAATCCTCAACTCAAATCACCTAAACTAAACCTACACCTATTCCTAAATCCATTCACCTAACCTAAACTTAGACCCAAACACGGAAACCTAACCCTAAACCCGATCCCGAACCCGAAATTCTCAACCTAATCCTAATCTCAAATCACCTAAACTAAACCTACACCTATTCCTAAATCCATTCACCTAACCAATACTTAGACGCAAACACGAAAACATAACCTTAAACCCGATCCCGAACTCGAAAAGCTCAACCTATGCCTCAACCTAATCCTAAACTCAAATCACCTAAACTAAACCAACATCTATTCCTAAATCCATTCACCTAACCTAAACTTAGACCCAAACACGAAAACCTAACCCTAAACCCGATCCCGAACCCGAAAATGGCAACCTATGCCTAAACCTAATCCTAAAATCAAATCTCCTAAGCTAAACCTACACCTATTCCTAAATCCATTCACCTAAGTTAAACTTAGACCCAAACACAAAAACCTAACTGTAAACCTGATCCTGAACCCTAAAAGCTCAACTTATGCCTAAACCTAATCCTAAACTCAAATCACCTGAACTAAACCTACATCTATTCCTAAATCGATTCACCTAACCTGAACTTAGAATGAAACTCGCAAACCTAACCCTAAACCCGATCCCGAACTCGAAGATCCCAACCTATGCCTAAACCTAATCCTAAACTCAAATCACCTAAACTAAACCTACACCTATTCCTAAATCCATTCAACTAACCTAAACTTAGACGCAAACACGAAAAATAACCCTAATCCCAATCCCGAACATGAAAAGCTCAACTTATGCATAAACCAAATCCTAATCCTAAACTCAAATCACCTAAACTATACAAACATCTATTCCTACATCCATTCACCAAACCTAAACTTAGACCGAAACTCTCAAACCTAACCCTAAACCCGATACCGAACCCAAAGATATCAACCTATGCCTAAACCTAATCCTAAACTCAAATCACCTAAACTAAACCTACACCTATTCCTAAATCCATTCACCTAACCTAAACTTAGACCCAAACACGAAAACATAACCCTAAACCCGATCCTGAACCCGAAAAGCTCAACCTATGCCTAAACATAATCTAAACTCAAATCACCTAAACTAAACCTACATCTATTCCTAAATCCATTCACCTAACCTCAACTTAGACCTACACACGAAAACCTAATCGTAAACCCGATCCCGAACCGAAAAATCTCAACCTATGCCTAAACCCAATCCTAAACACAAATCACCTGAACTTAACCTACACCTATACCTAAATCCATTCACCTAACCTAAACTTAGACCCAAACACGAAAACATAACCTTAAACCCGATCCCGAACCCGAAATGCTCGAGCTATGCCTAAACCTAGTCCTAAAGTCAAATCACCTAAACTAAACCTACATCTATTCCAAAATCCATTAACCTAACTTAAACCTAGACCCAAACACGAAACCTTAACCCTAAACCCGATCCCGAACCCAAAAATCGCAACCTATGCCTAAACCTAATCATAAATTCAAATCACCTAAACTAAACCTACATCTATTCTTAAATCCATTCACCTAACCTAAACTTAGACCCTAACACGAAAACCTAATCCTAAACACGATCCCGAACCCAAAAATCTCAACCTATGCATAAACTTAAACATAAACACAAATCACCTAAACTTAACCTAAACCTATTCCTAAATCCATTCACGTAACCTAAACTTAGACCAAAACTCGCAAACCTAACCCTAAACTCCATCCCGAACACGAAAAGCCCAACCTATGCCTAAACCTAATCCTAAACTCAAATCACCTAAACTAAACCTACTACTATTCCTAAATCCATTCACCTATCCTAAACTTAGATCCAAACACGAAAACGTAACCTTAAACCCGATCCTGAACCCGAAAAGCTCAACCTATGCCTAAACCTAATCCAAAACTTAAACCACCTCAACTAAACCTACACCTATCCGTAAATCCATTCACCTAACCTGAACTTAGAATGAAACTCGCAAACCTAACCCTAAACCCGATCCCGAACTCGAAGATCTCAACCTATGCCTAAACCTAATCCTAAACTCAAATCACCTAAACTAAACCTACACCTATTCCTAAATCCATTCAACTAACCTAAACTTAGACGCAAACACGAAAAATAACCCTAATCCCAATCCCGAACATGAAAAGCTCAACTTATGCATAAACCAAACCCTAATCCTAAACTCAAATCACCTAAACTAAACAAACATCTATTCCTACATCCATTCACCAAACCTAAACTTAGACCGAAACTCTCAAACCTAACCCTAAACCCGATACCGAACCCGAAGATATCAACCTATGCCTAAAACTATCCTAAACTCAAATCACCTAAACTAAACCTACACCTATTCCTAAATCCATTCACCTAACCTAAACTTAGACCCAAACACGAAAACATAACCCTAAACGCGATCCTGAACCCGAAAAGCTCAACCTATGCCTAAACATAATCTAAACTCAAATCACCTAAACTAAACCTACATCTATTCCTAAATCCATTCACCTAACCTCAACTTAGACCTCCACACGAAAACCTAATCGTAAACCCGATCCCGAACCGAAAAATCTCAACCTATGCCTAAACCTAATCCTAAACACAAATCACCTGAACTTAACCTACACCTATACCTAAATCCATTCACCTAACCTAAACTTAGACCCAAACACGAAAACATAACCTTAAACCCGATCCCGAACCCGAAATGCTCGAGCTATGCCTAAACCTAGTCCTAAAGTCAAATCACCTAAACTAAACCTACATCTATTCCAAAATCCATTAACCTAACTTAACCTAGACCCAAACACGAAACCTTAACCCTAAACCCGATCCCGAACCCAAAAATCGCAACCTATGCCTAAACCTAATCATAAATTCAAATCACCTAAACTAAACCTACATCTATTCTTAAATCCATTCACCTAACCTAAACTTAGACCCTAACACGAAAACCTAATCCTAAACACGATCCCGAACCCAAAAATCTCAACCTATGCATAAACTTAAACATAAACACAAATCACCTAAACTTAACCTAAACCTATTCCTAAATCCATTCACGTAACCTAAACTTAGACCAAAAACTCGCAAACCTAAACCCTAAACTCCATCCCGAACACGAAAAGCCCAACCTATGCCTAAACCTAATCCTAAACTCAAATCACCTAAACTAAACCTACTACTATTCCTAAATCCATTCACCTATCCTAAACTTAGATCCAAACACGAAAACGTAACCTTAAACCCGATCCTGAACCCGAAAAGCTCAACCTATGCCTAAACCTAATCCAAAACTTAAACCACCTCAACTAAACCTACACCTATACGTAAATCCATTCACCTAACCTAAACTTAGTCCCAAACATGAAACCCTAACCCTAAACCCGATCTCGAACCCTAAAAGCTCAACTTATGCCTAAACCTAATCCTAAACTCAAATTACCTAAACTAAACCTACATCTATTCCAAAATCCATTCACCTAACCTAAACTTAGACCGAAACTCGCAAACATAACCCTAAACTCCATTACGAACTCGAAAATCTAAACCTATGCCTAAACCTAATCCTAAACTCAAATCACCTAAAGAAAACCTACACCGATTCCTAAATCCATTCACCTACCTAAACTTAGAGCTAAATATGAAAATATAACCCTAAACCCGATCCTGAACCCGAAAAGCTCAACCTTTGCCTAAACCTAATCCAAAAATCAAATCACCTAAACTAAACCTACATCTATTCCTAAATACATTCACCCAGCCTAACTTAGACCCAAAAAACACGAAACCAAACATTAAACCTGATCCCGAACCCGAAATGCTCAACCTATGCCTAAACCTAATACTAAAGTCAAATCGCCTAAACTAAACCTACATCTATTCCAAAATCCATTCACCTAACCTGAACATATACCCAAACACGAAAACCTAACCCTAAACCCGATCCCGAACCCAAAAATCTCAACCTATGCCTAAAAATAGTAAAAAACTCAAATCACCAAAACTAAACCTAAACATATTCCTAAATACATTCGCCTAACCTAAACTTAGACCCAAACACACAAACCTAACCCTAAACCCGACCCCAAACCCGAAAAGCTCAACCTATGCCTAAACCTAATCCTAAACTCAAATCACCTAAACTAAACCTAAACCTATTCTTAAATCCATTCACCTAACAACTTAGACCGAAACTTGCAAACCTAACCCTAAACTCGATCCGAACCCGAAAGCCTAACTATGCCTAAACCTAATCCTAAAC
>PVNU02004091.1:0-136598 GCA_003013855.2 Liriodendron chinense
TCAAGTGACACCCGTTATGGAGATAGCACAAGGTTCACCCAACTTTCCCACCAACACCTCGTTGGATCCTGAGAGAAAACGCTCTCCAATCAGGAACTCCTGGGGAAGAAACAGTGGCGATTCACCTAACCAAAGACGACCCGTCTAGGGTCGTGTACATTGGATCCTCTTTAACTAATGTCCATCGTGAAGATATTTGGTCCGTTTCCTCACCGAATATCAGGACGTGTTGCTTGGTCTCATAAAGATATGCCAGGCATCGACCCCAATGTCATTGTACATCGTATCAATATCGACCCGAAGCATAACCCGTACACTAGCGTCGACGTGCCTTCACTGCAGAAAGGCAAATGGCGATCAAAGCTGAAGTCGAGAAGCTACTCACGGTTAATTTCATAAAAGAAGTTGATTACCCAGAATGGGTCGCGAACGTAGTTCTCGTTCGAAAAGCTAATGGCAAATGGAGAATGTGCGTCAACTATTCAGATTTGAACAAAGCATGTCCCAAAGATAGCTTCCCGACACCGCGGATCGACCAGTGGTCGATTCACAGCTGGACATGCTCTGCTTAGTTTTATGGATGCTTATTCTGGTTATAACCAGATCATGATGCATCCACCTGATAGCCAGCATACCGCCTTCATCACAGATCGGGGATTTATTGCTACCAGGTAATGCCGTTCGGCCATAAAAATGCAGGGGCCACCTTATCAACGTCTCGTTAACAAAATATTCGCTGCTCAAATCGGTAGGAATATGGAAGTTTATGTTGATGACAGGCTCGTGAAAAGCACCGTAGAAGATGATCATATTTCTGATCTTCGAGAAGCCTTTGACCTAATGAGGAGGTATCAAATGAAATTGAACTCAGAAAAATGTGCGTTCGGAGTGTCTGCAGGAAAATTTCTCGGGTTCATGGTCGGCCAGCATGGAATTGAGGTAAATCCCGAAAAGATAAAATCATTGATGGAGATGAAATCCCCGACCACTATTAAGGACGTCCAACGTTTGGCTGGTCGCATCGCATCGTTGAACAGGTTCATCTCGCGAGCATCTGACAAATGCTTACCATTCTTCAAACTCCTTCGTGCAATGGCCAAGTCTGATTGGAAATGGACACACCGTGTGAAGAAGCCTTTCAACAACTGAAAGCAGTACATGAGCACACCCCCCATTTTATCTAAACCTGTAGCACATGAGCAACTCATTCTTTATTTATCTGTGTCCTCTACGGCCGTTAGCGCCGCTTTAATAAGAGAAGATTCCGGGGTACAAAGGCCCGTTATTAGATCAGTCGAGCAATGGTTAATCATAAACGCTCGGTATTCTGATATGGGAAAAACTGGCCCTGGCCTTAGTCACGGCAGCTCGAAAACTGCGACCATACTTTCAAGCCCACGCTATTTAGTATCCAACAATCATCCGCTACGGCAAGTCCTTCAAAACCTGAGGCTGTCCGGACGCTTAACGAATGGGCGGTCGAGATCAGTGAGCACGATATCTCATTCTAATCCTAGGGACCGCAGTCAGGGCCAAGCCGTGGCTGACTTCAATCTCCGATTCACAGACTCTTCCGATGATAATACATGACATCGACCAGCCCCCTTGGTCACTCTTCGTGGACAGGTCGTCGTGGCCACTTGGCAGCGGAGCGGGCCTGATTTTAGTGGCTTCCGACCGGTCGCATGTCAATATGCCTCTACATTCCGATTCTCGCGTCTCAGAATAATGAAGCAGAATATTAGGCACTGATCGTTGGCCTCGAACTGGCCAGTGGTCCTGCAGTCAATCAGATCTGGTGCGTCTCAAATAATGAAGGCAGAATATGAGGCCCTGATCGTGGCCCTCGAACTGGCCAGTGTCCTTGCAATTCAGAATCTGTTAATTCAGAGGGACTAAGCGACTTCCGACAGCTCATTGTCAACCAAGTTCTTGGTGAATTCGAGGCCAAAGAAGAAAGGATGGCCTTATACAAGTCTCGTGTCCTCATCCTGCTCGGCAAAACTGAAGACTTATGAAATAATTCATATTCCTTGCGAGAAGAACCAGTTGCCGATTCCCTGGCAAAGCTCGCCTCTGCAACAGAATCTGAGTTAATCACATTCTGATCCCCATCGAGCATCGTCAGAACCTGAGTATCGACCAGCGACTCTTGAGCAAGTAATATCGGTACAATCATCTCCATGTTGGATGGAATCCCATCATCCTTTATCTCAGAGACGGATACCTACCAGAGGACAAGAAAGCTGCAAGACAAATTCGTCTTCCGGGCTGCCAGGTATACCTTGCAAGACGGAATATTGTTACGCAGAGCTTTTCCTTGCCTTATTTAAGGTGTCTTCATCCAGAAGAAGCACTTCGTGTTCTAGACGAAGTACACCAGGGGGCATGTGGTAACCATCCCAGGGGGCGATCCCTAGCATATAAGGCGATGAGGCAAGGATATTATTGGCCCACTATGAAAGCAGATGCAATTGCATTCTCTAGAAAATGTGACAAGTGCCAGTTATATTCTCCTATACCTCGTATATCTTCTGAGCGAATGACTCCAGTAGATAGTCCTTAGCCTTTCGCGCAATGGGGGGTCGATATCATCGGGCCCCTGCCTACTGGGAAAGGACAAAATAGATTCGCGATAGTGGGAGTTGATTACTTCACCAAATGGGCCGAGGGGAGAACCATTAGCCAAGATTACTGAGAAACAAACTACTAAGTTCAATATGGAAATATCATATGCCGTTTCGGACTTCCTCACACTATAATTACCGACAACGGAACGCAGTTCGACAACGCAGCCTTTGATGAATTTTGTGAAAATGGAAGATACGTAATCTCCGCACTTCTCCATATCATCCTCAGGCGAATGGGCAGGTCGAGGCAGTAAATAAAATCATCAAGCACCACTTAAAGACCAAGCTAGGTGAATGTAAAGGTGTGTGGCCAGAACTTCTGCCAGAAGTACTATGGGCCTATAGAACCACGGCTTGTACATCAAAAGGTGAAACCCCTTTCTCCTTAGCATTTGGTGTCGATGCAGTAGTACCAGTGGAAATTCAAGTGCCCTCATATCGGATCGAGCAGTATGACCCCGCGAGTAATCAGGAAGACCTTCGACTTCATCTCGATCTCTTGGAAGAACGAAGAAATGCCTCCCAAGTACAAGTGGCAGCATATCAACAACGTATTGCTCGTTATCGAAATGCTAAGATTCAACCTAGATCCTTCCAGCCCGGAGATTTGGTCCTGAGGCAAAAACTCGGAGTTCCCGCTCGTTCACTGGATCCAAATTGGGAAGGCCCTTATTCGGGTTATTAAGATTGTGCGACCCGGTACTTATTACCTTGAAGACATGCAGGGAAGACCCGTACGTCGCCCTTGGCACGTAGAGCATTTGCTACAATACTATCCCTAGATTCGATGTAGTTCATAACAACATTTCGTGAATAAAGTAAAAGATATCTTTTGGTCGCTACTTCCATTAACTTGGACCTGAATAGCCCCGAATAGGATGCATACAATCTCTTGGCCAATTGCCTACCTTTGGTAGGGTTAAATTCACCTAGGATGGTCGCATTTCCATTTTATGGATAGGAAACAACACTGCAGAAGAGCCTGTTTGTATTCTCGACCATCCTACTCTTGGTAAATTCAGAGTCTCAATCAATAGATCAGTCTATCTCCACGAGGGTATGGTCATCACGACCCCCGGATTGAGCACAACTCATTTCTCAATCGATAGATCAGTCTATCTCCACGAGGGTATGGTCATCACGACCCCCCGAATTGAGCACAATTTATTTCTCAATTGATAGATCCGTCTATCTCCACGAGGGTATGGTCATCACGACCCCCCGGGTTAAGCATAATTCGTTGAAACAAGAAGGCATTCATTGCATGAAAGGGAAAGAGAAGGTAAACAAGAACAACAACAACATTTCTAAAAATAACTTTTCATTAATATCAAATGTTTACAAGTATCAGCTCGCAAGTACAAGAGAAAGGAAAACAAAAAGGAAAATCAATCTCTCGGAGGAGGAGCCGTGCTCTCGACTTCAGGGCCCATTTCTGGAGCCCCTCCAGCCTGCGTAGCTTCAGTCACCTCGTTCTCAGCAACAGCTTGCTCCTCTGCAGCTATGATGGTCGCGACTCGCCCAAATTCCCCCATATCGAAGGATGGGGACATTTGTTGCATTACTCTTAGTGCAAAGTCGCAACCAGCATCATATGACTCATATCTTTCATCGTCATATAGCCGCGAAGTCCGGAACTCGGAAATTGCCCAAGGCCCTTCCTCTGAGAGCATTTTTACTAGGGCGACTTTCTCCTCGTCCCAATGGATCGAGTCGTCCTTAAGCAGTGCAAGAGCGGAGCGCTCCTTCTCCAAGTTGTCGTTGGCTTCTTTGAGCTGCGACCTGGCCTCCGCTAGCCGCTCCTCCAACGAGATTTTGTCTTGGAGAAAGATCTCCCTCTCTCTCTCCGCTTTCTCCTTCAAACCCATGAGCTTCGTGAAGTTAGAGTCCAAGGCCTGATACCTGTCGGTCAGGACTTGGATTTTCTCGATGAGGATCTTCTTCTCCTCATCTCTCTTCGTGATCACTGCCTCATGGGCCTTGTGTCACGCCCCAAACCCGGGGACCGGGCTCACCAAATTCCCGATCGCCGACCTTGGTGCCAACAACCTCCGTAGTACCCCCCATTCTCGGCTCCTAGCTCTCATGTGCCAGGTTCCGATCCTGGGATCCTACCAGGAGGATTTTCAGGGTAAATTTTTTTTTTTTTATATGAGCATAATCAAAACCATAAACATCATCACATATCCACTAAAAGTTTGTTGAGTACAATATTGGAAAGGGAAATACAACATAAAGTAGAAGTCCAAAATATCAGATACATGAACCGCCCTCAATGCTGCTGATAGGCTCTAGTACCTGCAGTGCAAACAAACACGCATGAGCTTCCTACGAAGCCCAGTAGAGTGCGTGTGTGCGCGTGTGATGCATATGACAAGTATGCATATATCAGAGTAAGCGAAAAGCAGTAGAGGGCTAAGTTACCAAATTCATGAATGCTATCAGCCATCCTAAGGCTATGCTATGCAAGGGCCTACATGGCCGAGTGTTACATGCTAGAGATGCAATGCAAATACGTAATCCTCAACTGATCCACATATCAAAATAGTTATCATCTGGGACATCACCGGGGTCTAGTATACTCTCATATTGGCCGCCGCACATCGCGCGCGTAACCAAGCGAGTAGAAAAGACCTCACTATCCGCCTCGTCAGTGGTATGCCAATGCCCACCCTGGCTCGCCGATAGCGGACCCATTCCATGAGCTGGTCAGACTCGACCTAGCTTATAGCCCACTTCACCCGGGCGGATAAGGTCACACCCCTTTCCAACCAACCTCGACACAGTGGGAGACGCGGCCTACTGGTATTTGGCACACGGGCGCTCATGTTATCCACTCGGTCTCGACGTTGGAGCATCCTACTGGTACCACAGGGTTTAGGGACTTTCACCCAAGGACATCCATAGCGCCCACGTACTAGAACAAGTTTCCGGTGTCCAATACTGCCAACCATGATGTGACTATGGTGGCCACTACCCTGATGCTGCTAGGGTGTGAAAGCGATCGTGACATACACAATGTGAAATGCATGAGTCATACAATCCAAATCATGCACCAACTTACGCATACTGCGCAATCATGTGGGGCGACCCTGTCTCACACGGGTCCCCTAAGTATAACAAGCCAACTAGCATATGCTATGGTTAATCATGATCCATAACAGGCATACAAATGATGCGTATGGGCATATGAATGAGCATGGTATTCATTATACTAATCATGTTATCAGTGTGACATATTAAGCTAATCATACTAGCATATTACCAAACATATCATGTAACATTGGCCTTAAAAGGCCCAATATATCCATAGAGAGAGGGACCCGGACTGTGGGTCCCATTGGAAATGTAAAAGTCTTCGTGGCATAGCCCACTTGAGACCACATCGGCCCATACTTGGGCCTGCACATACAAGATAGGCCGTCAAAAATGTATGTACGGCATGGATAAATCATATACATCATGGTGGAGCTAATAGATACATCACGTTGGGACCCATAGGGTGGGCCACCTGCTGGGCAGCGAGGTACCCATCTAGTCCCAATAAGTTTTGAATCAAGCAGATATTTGTGTGTTCTCCTTCGTCCATATCCATGTGATCTTATGAACAGATTGGATGGCAAAATAAACATCACTGTAGAACCTAGAAAGGTTTCAATGTTGGAAATCATTTCCCTACTATAGCATGGTCCACTTGACATTAGGATATGCTTAAAATTTGGGCCCAGCCACTTATGAATAGGTTGGGTGACAAATAAACATTATTGTAGGACTGGGAAGGTTTCAACGGTGGAGATCATTATCCCCATTATTGGCCCGTGGCATGGCCCACTAAAATGAGGTGGAAAAACATATGGACGTAGTGGACAAGGCACATACTAAGTGGGCCCAACGAATGGGGCCCATTGGGACGCCCAAAGGGCTGCTGGGCAGCAGCGTCCCCTGGACGCTGTCTGTCCAGCGGTCTCATGTCTTCCTTTTTTTTTCTTTTTTTTTTGTGCTCTCACTAAGTGGGGCCCACAGAACTTCTCGGTCAAGCTGATATTTTTTTTATTTTTCCTCCCTCCATGTCTGTGTGAACTTATGAACAGGTTGGATCTCAAATAAACATAACGGTGGGCCATGAGAAGGTTTAAACGGTAGGGCCTACTGTCCCTACTGTTTTCTGTGGTGGGGCCCCCTCGGGACTTGGATCTGACTCATTATTGGGGTCATGCCCTAAAATGATCTCCCCAACTGGATGGACGGTGTGGATACAGCACATGCATCATGGTGGGACCCACAAGTGGGCCACCTGCTGGCCGAGCCAGCGTGCCAGGATGCTGGTACGCCCAGTGTAAGACCCGTACCCTGAATTGCCCTCCGTACGTTTAGTTTTCGGTACCGGTACGTCCCGGACGGACCAGATTAGAGAGCCTTGATCGCGACCCTGATTTAGTACCGCAACGACCCAAGACTTGTACCCTTGCGACCGCGCGGGCGCCACGATTCCAACGCCGCGCGGCACGCCCCATTGCGATACCCGGTGGGTAAGAGGCATACGTTCGTGCAATTCGAGGTGGGCCACGCAACGCGCGTGTGGCGTGGGCCCCACTTGCACAATTCTCAACAACATGTCAAATCTATCACCATCACCCTCACCCATACCCCCATCATTATCTAGCCATCATCACCATACCCACCCCATCCTCTCTCACCAAAAGTCAACCACAACCCATACCTCTCATGCTCTCTCCCATCATCATCATCATCATCATCATGACATCATGCACCCCCCTCTTCCCATACAAGAGCCATACGTAGGGGGGTGGCCTTCTCATTTTTCCTATTTTGCAAGAGAAAGGAGAGAGAAAGAGAAAGAGAGAAAAGAGAGAGAAGAAAGAGATTTGAGAGATTGAGTGAGTTTAGAGAGAGATTTAGAGGGAGATCAAGAGAGAAAGAGAGAGGTTGAAGGAGGAGATCAAGCTTGGAGGACCCCGATCATCATCCGGACCGTCCGATCGGCAATCCAACCATCCAACCATCATTGTGAGTGCAAACTTTCCCCCCTTTTTCTCGTTTACTTTTCATTTTCTTCCCTTGGGCCCACCTTGTGATGGGCAACGAGATGGATGAGTTGGATCATCCATGATTGGCCCCACTTAATTATAATAATATTAATAATAATAATAATAATAACAAAAAAAAGAGAATGGAGGAGAAGGCCGCTGGACAGCCAGCGTCCAGAGGACGCTGCTGCCCAGCAGCGCTGTGGGAAGCCCCTTTTTGGGCGTTGAGGGTTGCCCCCACTTGTGGGACCCATCCTGATGTATGTAACTGATCCACGCCGTCCGTCTGTTTCTCCAGCCCATTTTAGGGCTGGACACAAAAAAATGAAGCAGATCCAGATCGTAGGTGGACCACAAAATCGAAAACAGTGGAGATAATGTTATGGACTGCTGAACTTCTTGGGCCCACCGTGACATTTGTAGACCGTTCCACCTGCCCAATATTGGGCTCATTTGGTCCCTAACGAGCTGGCAAACGTGTTGAATGGATTGGATTTTCCCTAAGTGGGCCCCACCTGAAATAAGCTTAGAAAAAAAAAAGGAAAAAAAAAAAAAAAGAACGTCCAACGCTGGACGTTCACAGTGTCTGGGACGCTGGAACCGTCCAGCGTCAGGACGGCTGGAATGGTCCCCACTCGTGGGACCCACCTTGATGATTTTATTGTATCCACACCGTCTATATGTTTTACCATATCAGTTTAGGGCTAAGGCCCAAATATGAAGCAGATTGAATTCTTAAGCGGACCGCACCACAGGAAACAGTGGATAATATGATGTCCACTGTCGAGACTGCCTCGGCCCACACTGGTGTTTATAGACCCCGTAACATACTCAATATTGGGCTCTATGGATTCCGCTTGAGTCGGAGAACCTGATGAACGGAGTGGATCAGTCCCATGTGGGCCCCACATGGTATGAGTGCAAAAAGAAAAAAAAAAAAGAAAGGAAGAAAAGGAGAAGAGGCAGCGTCGCTGACGCTGGTAGTACCAGCGTCCAGGACGCTGCTCGTGCCAGCTGAGGCCCACCCTGTGGGTCCCACCATGATGCATGTGCTGTATCCACACAGTCCATCCAGTTGGGGAGATCATTTTAGGGCATGACCCCAAGAATGAGTCAGATCCAAGTCTCAAGGGGGCCCCACCACAGAAAAACAGTAGGGACAGTGGCCCTACCCTTGAAACCTTCCTGCGGCCCACCATGATGATTATTTGAGATCCAACCTGTTCATGAGTTCACACATGCATGTAAGAAGGGAAAACAAAAATATCAGCTTGATCAAAGGCTTGTGGGCCCCACTTGAGGAGAGGATATAATAATAAAAAAATAAAAAAAATGAAAGCTGGCCACTGGACAGACAGCGTCCAGGGGACGCTGCTGCCCAGCGGCGCAGCCCTCTGGGCATGGCAATGGGCCCCACTCGTTGGGCCCACCTATAATGTATGTGCCTTATCAATTCCGTCCAGATGTTTTTTTTCCAGCTCATTTGAGTGGCTGAGCCTAAAATTTAAGCATATCCAATTGTCAAGTGGACCATGTCACACGAAACAGTGGGAATAATGATCTCCACCGTTGAAATCTTCCCAGCCCTACAGTCATGTTTATTTGTCATTCAACCTGTTCATAAGATCACATGTACATGGATTAATGGGAAAACAAAAATATCAGTTTGATTCAAAACTCTGGGGGCCATTTGGGTGCCACGCTCCAAGCAGCGCGCAGGTGGCCCACCTTGTGGGTCCCACCACGATGCATCTGTTTTATCTATGCCGATCATTTATTTTTTATATTATTCTAGGGCCGTGGGCCCTCATAATGAGGTAAATCCCAACCTCAAGTGGACCACATTGTAGGAAACAGTGGTCATTGATGCCCACCTTTGAAACCTTCCTTGGGGCCATTGTAATGTTTATTTATCCATCTGACCAAAGGTGATGGGGCCCAACTTTGGGTCCCACCTTAATGAATGTTGAGTATATCGTGTCGTTCTTCTTAGCAGGGGTGTGGGCCCAGTTTTAGGTGGGCCACACGTAAAAAAATGAGGGTGATTGAATGCCTACCATTGGAAACTTTACAGGACCCATCTGTTATGTTTATTTGCCATCCTTCCTGTTCATAAGTCACCCAGCCATGGGTGGGGTTCCACACGTGTGGTGTGCGGGCCCCACCATGGTGTTTGTTTGCCATCTCACTTGATTAGTGGGAAAGCACAAATATTGAGTTGATCCCAAACTGTTGGGGCCCATTAATGTATGTGGCTTCCCCACTCCTTTGTGCGGTTATACCCAACCACGGGTCCACCTTGTTATGCACGTGTTCTATCCACGTCAGCCATTGGCCTCCATGGTGCGATATGTATGTCGGCCATCCATTAGGACCGCCTTAAATTTGTGCTTGATCCAAACCATCCGAATGAATGGACCCTAGCATGTTATGTACAGGATGGCTTTGGGACCACCTTAGTGTGCGTGTTCGAATGACCGCGTTGTCCATCCCGTGGACCCACCTTGATGATTAGTTGTGTAAACCCTTATTGAAAGGTCATCCTTAGAGTTTGCTTGATCCAAGTCACAGGGCTACCTTCTTAAACTCACCCTGTGGAACCGTCTTGTCAATTCACCTTGTTAACTCACCATGTTGACCCGCCTTATTGACCCGCCTTGTTGACTCGCCTTGTTGACCCGCCTTGTTGACTCACCTTGTTGACTCACCATGTTGATTGACCCTGGTAACTTAGCTTGTGTATACTCATATGACTCACCCCTTCTACCCTTGTACCCAACTATTAAAAGACTACCATATTGTGTATATCTCATCCACACCGTCCATTTACCTATAGGACGAGTATGGGGCTCATCCTCGACGTTCGTACGTCATCTAGGCCATCCATTATATGGAGCCTATCTTGTAGTATGAGGTTAGACCTGTTGTCCCTTTTTGGACCTCATTGTATTGACCATCTATCGTAGATTACCCTACTATTTATAATCCTCTGTCATGACATGTCTATCTTGCAACCCCCTTCTATGACATTCCTTTTACGGACCATTATTGTGTTCATCTCTACTGTACTACAGGATTATGGGTCTCGGCATGATTTTGAGTATTCCACTCTTGCCGCTCAAGTAGGTTCTACCTTTGATGTGTCGGTAGTGTATTCAATCATTTTCTTTCCATTTGGGTTATCTAAATATTGAAGGTTAATCCACACCAGTTCAGTTGTTGGACCATCTGTGTTGTTGTATACCATCCATTTAGAGTCTTATCTCTTTATGTTTCTTTGTATTATAAGTGAATTATCTTTTATGCTATTTTAGTATGTCTGTTGCCACACGTAGTGTTATTTGGAATACTCATATGTGATCTTTATACTATATGCTTCGACGACCACCATGCATGTGTAATGAGTATGCATCCCGAATCACCATTGTTAGTTGGGGACCACTAGGGCATAAACGCATTCATAAAGCATTCGAGATGTAGTCGCGCAAATGTAATTCACGTGCTCTCTATCACAAACCTCTCCAATAGGTATGGGACTATTCGAGGACAGGAATCTATCATCCTGACTTACACTGTATGGTAGGAATAGCTTAGCATACCTTGTAGCCCTTGGTGCGAGATTCCCTGGCTAGCGACATCCCGCACTATGACTCGATCATTCATAAGTGTCCCCTCATCTTAATCATATCTCAAATAGGTTGGACTAGATTGATTTATAGCCATCGTGGTAGATGAACTACTTGTTGGCACTCATACTGTATACTTGACTCATGCATCATGAATGCTTGGCTCATCTGATTGTCTTGTATCAACCGGCCATATCGGTCGTGATTGTCGTGCAATTCATTACCAGCTGACGGTGACATTGTGTTTGAGACCTTATAGTTTTATGGTGCTCTTTGGAGACTTAGCACGGGCATGTCGTCCCACGTTTGTATGCATGGTTGCATTTCGCACCGTCTGCTTGTGCCGCATATAGCATGGTTACTACGTTGCAACCACAGCTCCATCGTGGTTTGCAGGAACACCGGAAATATGTTATCTTTAAACTGGATGCCAAAGATGTCCCTGGGTGAAAGTCCCTGATCCCGTTGGTACCAAGGTGGGTGCTCCATTCAAGGACCGGGTGGTTTAATCATACACCAGTATGCCGAATACCAAACGGCGGTGTTATCCACTGCACGTGGTCAGTTTGGAAGGAGGTCTGACCTAACCTGCCGGAAGAGTGTTGGCAAAGGGGGTTGAGTTTGACTAGCTGTAAGTAGGTCCGCTATTGCACCAGATAGGCTTTGGCATTCTACTGGTGAGTAGTGAGGTCTGTGAGACCCCAGTGATGTTCCGTTTCAGAGATGGTATTGGTATCAGTGATGTGACTGATGTTCTGTATGGTGTGGGACGGTCCTGATGTGGGCGGGTGTGATGTGGGCGAGGATGTAAGCCTGGGCGAGCTACCACACTGGGCGAGCTACCAGTTCCGAGTCCTGCATTGCTTACGTGACTGCGTTATGACTGTTCGTATCTGGACCACTGTACTGAGAGGTGGTGATTTGCATACATGCATTGGATCATTGTATGTGACATTAGGCCCTGTAGGCCATTGCATAGTATGAGTTTATAGCCTTGGTAGGCTGGTTACCTGTATTGCACGCTTGCATAGCCATGGTAGGCTAGTTATATGTATTGCATGCTTGCATAGCCGTGGTAGGCTGGTTATTCATATCATATGATCATGTAGCCTAATTAGGCGAAGTCTTGGTTTAAAGTTCTCGTCATGCTTTACTGCTTACTCTGATATTTATCATGCTTGTCATACGCATTGTGCACGCACACACACACTCACGAAGCTTCGTTCGAAGCTTATGCGCGTTTGTTACGCTGCAGGTTCTACCAGAGTATATCAGCAACGTTGAGTTGGAGTTTGTAGTGCAGTAGCAGGAGGTGCCGAAGTGTGCACAGTTTTTATATTTACGCATTGTATATTTACTTTTCAGTACTGTATATAAACGAAAAGATTTAGTGGAAATATTGTGTTTTGTCTTTGATGGTACTCATATGGTGATGCTCATGTTCAAAAAAATTTTCAGACCCTAAAATCCTCCTTGTGGTATCCCAGGATCGGAACCTGACGTGTAGGGTTAGGATCCGAGATCGGGGTACTACGGAGGCTGCCACCTCTGAATTCGGGTTACAGCGAATGGACGTCGAGAACCGAATTTGGGGCGTGGCACCCAGCGTCAGAGGTAAGCCTCTTCCTTCCGTTTTCTTCTTCTTTTCTGTTTTTTTTTTTTTTTGAGTTCATATCAAGTGGGGTCCACATGGCACTGATCCACTCCGTTCATCAGGTTCCCCATCTCATGGGGGACCCAACAAGCCCAATATGGGGTATGAAAATCAATTTAGAAATGCTAAGGTGGGCCAAGAGATTCTGACAGTAGGAATCATCATTCCCACTGTTTCAAGCGGTGCGGTCCACTGAAGATTTGGATCTGGCTCATCTTTGGGCCCTGGCCCTAAAATGATCTGGGAAAAACGATGGACGGCGCGGATGGAACACAAACATCAAGGTGGGTCCCACGAGTGGGGACCCATTCACTGTCAAGTGACGCTGGACGTTCCAGCGTCAGAACGTCCAGACGCTGGACGTCCAGCGTTCTCATATAATATTTTTTTATTTTTTTTGTTTTTTTTGTTTTCCTGCGATCATTTCATGTGGGGCCCACTTAGTGAAGATCCGATCCGTCCATTAGATTCCCCATATCATTAGGGACCCAACAAGCCCAATATTGGGCAGCTGATGTGGTCCACAAACACCACGGTGGGTCCAGGAAGTCTTAACAGTCGGCTTCATTAGCCTCATTTGTTTCCAATGGTGTGGTCCACCTGAGATCTGGATCTTCTTCATTTTTTTTGCGTCCAGCCATAAAATGGGGTGGAGAAACAGCTGGACGGCGTGGATCTAATACGTACATCAAGGTGGGTCCCACGTGTGGGGACCCTGCCCAACACCCAACGCCCAAAATGGGCTTGCCCTGCTGGGCAGCAGCGTCCTCTGGACGCTGTCTGTCCAGTGGGTTAGCTTCCTCTCTTTTTTTTATTTTATTATTATTATTATTATTATTATTATTATTACAAAGTGGGGCCCATTCATGGATGATCCAATCCATCCATCAGGTTGTCCACCATCAGGTGGGCCAAAAGAAAAGGAAAAATGAAAGGAAAGAAGAAAATGGGGGATTTATGTACCCCTTGCACTCACCTCAAATATTGGACGGTTGGATTAAATCGGGTTGACGATTGGATGATCCGGACGGTCCGGATGATGGTTGGGGCCCTCCAAGCTTGGATCTACACCCTCAATCTCCCTAATCTCTCTCTATTTTCTCAAATCTTCCTCTTCTCTCAAATCTTTCTCTTTCTCTCTCCTTTCTCAAATCTTTTTCTCTCTTTCTCTCTCCTCTCTCTCTCTTGCAAATATGGGATGTGAGGAAGCCTCCTCTCCCCCTACGTATGGTATTTGTATGGGGGGGGAGAGAGAGAAAGGAATTATGGGTAATGATGCTAGCATGGGAGAGAGGTATGGGGGTATGGGCCTTGGTTGACTTTGGAAGAGAGAGAGGGATGGGGGTATGATGTGTGTAGAGTAGGGGTATGGGATAGGTATAGGTGAGAATGATGGTGATGGATTTGATTGATGTGACATATCTTGGAATTTGTGCAAGTGGGGCCCACCACACACGCACGTTGCGCGGCCCACCTCGAATTACGCAATCGATCATAACTTTCACACCGGGTATCGCAATGGGGCGTGCCGCGCGGCGTTGGAATCGCAGCGCCTACGCGGTCGCCGAGGTATAGGTCTTGGGTCGATGCGGTACTAAAATAGGGTCGCGGTCAAGGCTCGCTAATCTGATCCGTCCGGGACGTACCGGCACCGGAAATTAAGCGTACGGAGGGCAAATAAGGGTATGGGTCTTACAACTCTCCCCTCCTAACAAAAATTTCGTCCTCGAAATTTGCAATACAAACCTAAACTAGCCGAAGATCATAAAAAAAAAATCGCACCACTATATATGCATATCGAATCGAAAAGCAATCATATAGATACAATCAATCATAAAAAAGATGAGGATAAGACTCGCGAATCTCTGCCTCTCGCTCCCATGACGCCTCATCTGCGCTATGATGACTCCACTGGACCTTCACTAAAGGAATGACCTTGGTCCGGAGGACCTGCTCCTTCCGGTCAAGGATACGAACCGGCTGCTCAATGTAAGAAGCATCCTCACGAACCTCCAACGACTGCCAATCTATCACAGGAACCACGTCTGACTCACACTTCCGCAACATGGAAACATGAAAAACATTGTGGACGCCAGACAACTGAAGTGGCAAGGCAAGCTGATAGGCCACGGCGCCAACGCGCCCAATGATCTCGAAGGGTCCAATGAATCTCGGGGCAAGCTTCCCCTTAGCTCCAAAACGAACCACGCCCTTCATGGGCGAGACCCTGAGATACACACGATCCCCAATGGAAAACTCTAGGGGACGACGTCGACGATCTGCAAAACTCTTCTGTCGACTCTGAGCTGTGCGCATCCTCTGCCTGATGATATCGATAGCCTCTGATGTCCTCTGCACAAGCTCGGGACCTAGGAGACGATGCTCTCCAACCTCGGCCCAACAACTAGGAGACCTACAAGGTCTACCATACAACGCCTCAAAAGGAGCCATACCGATAGTCGCCTGGTAGCTGTTATTATATGCAAACTCAGCCAAACACAGGTGTTTATCCCAACTACCTGAGAAATCCAACACGCAAGCTCGAAGCATGTCCTCAAGGATCTGGTTGACCCTCTCGGTCTGACCATCAGTCTGAGGATGATATGCGGTGCTGAACTTCAAGGCAGGCCCCATCGCCTTCTGAAAACTCCTCCAGAACCGCGACGTAAATCTCGGATCTCGGTCAGAAACGATCGAGACTGGGACTCCGTGCAGCCTCACAATCTCCTCGATAAACAATTCTGCAAGTCTGTCCAATGACCAGGTCGTACGTATCGCAAGAAAATGTGCCGACTTTGTCAAACGATCAACGACAACCCAGATGGCGTCATGACCGCGATCAGTCCTCGGCAAGCCCATAATGAAGTCTGTGGTCACGTGCTCCCATTTCCACAACGGGACACTCAACGGCTGCAGCGGACCTGGAGGTTTGCGATGATCGGCCTTGACACACTGGCAAGTGTCACACTCAGCCACAAAACTGGCAATCTGACGCTTCATACCGGCCCAAAAATACTGCCTCCTCATATCACGATACATCTTGGTAGAGCCTGGGTGAATCGTGAACCTCGATCGGTGTGCCTCATCCATAAGGTCTCTGCGCAACTGAGGAATATCTGGAACACACAACCGACCCCTGAAACGAAGTCCACCATCTGACCCAATCTGCCAATCAGTCTGACCCTCTGACGCGGCCTCTTCCCAATAATCCTTCAACGTCTGATCTGACTGTTGAGCCTCGATCACCCTAGAAACAAGAGAGGGTTGAATCGACAAGCTCGATAACTGCGCGATAGAAGACTGCAGGCTCAGCTCAAAATCATACTCGGCAACCTCCTCGAGCATCCTCCACTCCTGGACCATCATATACGCCACCAGGCCTTGTGGCTGACGGCTAAGGGCATCAGCCATCACGTTGGCCTTGCCAGGGTGGTACTGAAGATCAAAATCATAATCCTTCAGGAGCTCCATCCAACGTCTCTGCCTCATGTTCAACTCGGACTGCGAGAAGAGGTACTTCAAGCTCTTGTGGTCAGAAAAGAGCTCGAACCTGACCCCATAAAGATAGTGCCTCCACACCTTCAGTGCGAAGACTACTGCTGCTAGCTCCAGATCATGCGTGGGGTAGTTCTGCTCATGGACCTTGAGCTGGCGAGACGCATACGCTACTACTCTGCCATGCTGCATCAGGACAGCACCTAAGCCAATACGTGAGGCATCTGTAAAAACCACGAATCCTTCACTCCCGGAGGGAAGAGTGAGGACTGGTGTAGAAGTAAGACGGTCCTTCAGTTCTGCAAATGCTCGCTCACAGGCGTCGCTCCAAACGAACTCAGCACCCTTCCGGGTCAACCTGGTCAGCGGGGCTGCAATACGAGAGAAGCCCTCTATGAAACGACGATAATAACCTGCTAACCCCAGGAAACTTCGGATTTCGGACGCGTTCGTGGGCTGCCTCCACTGACGCACGGCATCAATCTTCACCGGATCTACTGCTACTCCCTGCCTCGTCACCACATGACCGAGGAACTTCACCTCCTCCTGGCAAAACTCATACTTCTCCAACTTCGCATAAAGCTGGTGTGTGCGAAGGGTCTGCAAGGTGATCTCCAGATGCCACGCATGCTCCTCCCGAGTCCTCGAATAGATCAGAATGTCATCGATAAACACCACAACGAACTGATAAAGGTAAGGACGAAAGACCTCGTTCATCAATTGCATGAACACAGCGGGCGCATTGGTCAGTCCGAAAGACATGACCTGGAACTCAAAATGACCGTAACGCGTCCTGAATGTCGTCTTCCGGATATCCTCCTCCCGGACACGGACTTGATGATAACCGGATCGTAGGTCAATCTTCGAAAAGAACTGGGCCTCCCGCAACTGGTCAAATAAATCGTCGATCCTCGGAAGCGGGTACCTATTCTTAATCGTGACCTTGTTGAGCTCGCGGTAATCCACGCAGAGCCTCAACGAGCCATCCTTCTTCTTCACAAAGAGTACCGACGCTCCCCACGGTGAACTGCTCGGACGAATGAAGCCTAGTTCACGCAACTCGTCCAACTGCTTCCGCAGCTCCTGCAACTCCAAAGGTGCCATACGGTACGGGGCCTTTGAGATAGGCGCAGTACCGGGCACGAGGTCAATCTGAAACTCAGTATGCCGACGAGGCGGCAACCCCGGAATCTCCTGAAACACATCCGGAAAATCGCAAACTACCGGCAGCTGGTCGATACACACGGCAACCGGTTCCTCTATGGCACACGACATCAAAGATGACAACTGCTCACCACTAGGCTCGGCAACAAACTGAAACTGCGGCATGCCGGTATAAGGAAAGTGGCTGTTCTTGCGAAGCAGTCCAATACAGCGTGATACTCGGCCAGCCAATCCATGCCCAGGATAACATCAAACTCGGTCATCGGTAAAACAAACAAATCGGCGGGCAAAAAGGTCTCTCCTACTAAGACGGGGCAAGACGAACAGATCAAATTCAATACTGCGGTCTTCCCTAAGGGTGTCGACACTGACAAACCCTGGCGCACGAAATCTAACGGCAAGCCAGTCGATCGACAGAAATCATCGGATACGAAAGAATGAGATGCACCAGAATCAAACAAAACATGAGCTATGCATGCAGAGACAATGAGTGTACCATCAACAACTCCTCCAGGTGCCTGAGGATCCTGCTGGGCTGCATAGAACCTGCCCTGAGTCTGCTGGGGATGTGTCTGTCCCCTCTGCGGTCGCCGCTGCTGCTGCTGCGGTCTATGCTGCTGCCTCTGCTGCTGTGGCTGCTGCTGTCGCTGCTGCGGTGACTGCTGCTGTGGCTGCTGCTGCTGCTGCTGTCGCTGCTGCTGTGGGTGGGGACACTCATGCCTACGATGCCCCGTCCCCCCACATCCAAAATAAACGCCCGCAAACTGTCTCTGGGACGGTGCTGGAGGTGCTGCTGGTGCTACTGGTGCTACTGGCTGTCAAACAGATGGACGAACCGGGTGCCTCTGCCGTGCCCGAGTCTGCTGCTGCCGGAAGCTGCTAGAAGGAGCCTTCCTCTTCCCCTTCCGGTCTCCGCTCTGGTCACGGATCCGCTGTGCATCGGCCCACTCTGCCTCATATATCTGGGCCCGCTCTACCACCTCCTCGAATGTAGGAAGCTTGTGTCCCGTGACACGGCCACGAAGGCCAAGGCGCAGTCCGGTCTCAAATCGACGGGCCTTCCGCACCTCGTCATCCACGAGATACGTCGCAAATCTGGATAGCTCAACGAATCGAGCCTCATACTGCGACACTGACATATCTCCCTGGACCAGTGTCTCGAACTCTAGAGCACGTTGCTGGCGGACATGCTCAGGGAAGAACTTCCTGTCAAACCGGTCTACAAAGTCCTCCCATGTCCACTGAAAATCGGGCCCGGCTGCTCGGGTAACCGACGCCCACTAGTGCTCGGCCTCTCCCTGAAAAAGGAAAACGGCAAGAGGAACTCGCTCCTCGGTCGAGCATCGCATCGTGGTAAAGATCTTCGTTACCTCCGATTTCCATCGCTCCGCTGCCACCGGGTCTGGTCCGCCCAAAAACCGTGGGGGATCCATTCGCCTGAAGTCCATCAACAAGGAACGAGCACGATCCTGCTCCGATGGGGCAACTGCGTCAGATGACCTCCTCTCCTGGCGCTCTACCATGGAGGTCATAACCCGCATCATCTCCTGAAACTGACCAGCAGTCATAGCTGGAGCTGGAGCTGGGACTGGGGCGGTCTGGGATGAACCCGCACCGGTCGACGGCCTACTGGTGGCTCTCTTGGGCTCCATATCCTACAGAAAAGGACAGGTACCTCTTAGCATTGATACTCCCGAATGCACACACGTTAGGGAATCATATTCGGAAGTTTCTAAGCTTAACATAGGGAATCCTATTATAACTATGTTGTAACAGGATCCTAGTGTGGGTCACTAAGTGCATGAGATCGGGATCCTAATCATCCTAAGTTTGCAACAATCATTCAGTTAAGGGTAGTTAATATAAGGCCATTAGTAGATATGTGATGTCATCCGCAGGTATTCCCAAGTTATGCTCTGATACCAACTTCTGTTACGCCCCAAACCCGGGGACCAGGCTCACCAAATTCCCGATCGCCGACCTTGGTGCCAACAGCCTCCGTAGTACTCCATTCTCGGCTCCTAGCTCTCATGTGCCAGGTTCCGATCCTAGGATCCTACCAGGAGGATTTTCAGGGTAAATTTTTTTTTTATATGAGCATAATCAAAACCATAAACATCATCACATATCCACTAAAAGTTTTTTGAGTACAATATTGGAAAGGGAAATACAACATAAAGTAGAAGTCCAAAATATCAGATACATGAACCGCCCTCAATGCTGCTGATAGGCTCTAGTACCTGCAGTGTAAACAAACACGCATGAGCTTCCTACGAACCCCAGTAGAGTGCGTGTGTGCGCGTGTGATGCATATGACAAGTATGCAGATATCAGAGTAAGCGAAAGCAGTAGAGGGCTAAGTTACCAAATTCATGAATGCTATCAGCCATCCCAAGGCTATGCTATGCAAGGGCCTACATGGCCGAGTGTTACATGCTAGAGATGCAATGCAAATACGTCAATCCTCAACTGATCCACATATCAAAATATTTATCATCTGAGACATCACCGGGGTCTAGTATACTCTCATATTGGCCGCCGCACATCGCGCGCATAACCAAGCGAGTAGAAAAGACCTCACTATCCGCCTCGTCAGTGGTATGCCAATGCCCACCCGGCTCGCCGATAGCGGACCCATTTCATGAGCTGGTCAGACTCGACCTAGCTTACAGCCCACTTCACCCGGGCGGATAAGGTCACACCCCTTTCCAATCGACCTCGACACAGTGGGAGACGCGGCCTACTGGTATTTGGCACACGGGCGCTCGTGTTATCCACTCGGTCTCGACGTTGGAGCATCCTACTGGTACCACAGGGTTTAGGGACTTTCACCCAAGGACATCCATAGCGCCCACGTACTAGAACAAGTTTCCGGTGTCCAATACTGCCAACCATGATGTGACTATGGTGGCCACTACCCTGATGCTGCTAGGGTGTGAAAGCGATCATGACATACACAATGTGAAATGCATGAGTCATACAATCCAAATCATGCACCAACTTACGCATACTGCGCAATCATGTGGGGCGACCCTGTCTCACACGGGTCCCCTAAGTATAACAAGCCAACTAGCATATGCTATGGTTAATCATGATCCATAACAGGCATACAAATGATGCGTATGGGCATATGAATGAGCATGGTATTCATTATACTAATCATGTTATCAGTGTGACATAATAAGCTAATCATACTAGCATGTTACCAAACATATCATGTAACATTGGCCTTAAAAGGCCCAATATATCCATAGAGAGAGGGACCCGGACTGTGGGTCCCATTGGAAATGTAAAAGTCTTCATGGCATAGCCCACTTGAGACCACATCGGCCCATACTTGGGCCTGCACATACAAGATAGGCCGTCAAAAATGTATGTACGGCATGGATAAATCATATACATCATGGTGGAGCTAATAGATACATCACGTTGGGACCCATAGGGTGGGCCACCTGCTGGGCAGCGAGGTACCCATCTAGTCCCAATAAGTTTTGAATCAAGCAGATATTTGTGTGTTCTCCTTCGTCCATATCCATGTGATCTTATGAACAGATTGGATGGTAAAATAAACATCATTGTAGAACCTAGAAAGGTTTCAATGTTGGAAATCATTTCCCTACTATAGCATGGTCCACTTGACATTAGGATATGCTTAAAATTTGGGCCCAGCCACTTATGAATAGGTTGGGTGACAAATAAACATTATTGTAGGACTGGGAAGGTTTCAACGGTGGAGATCATTATCCCCATTATTGGCCCGTGGCATGGCCCACTAAAATGAGGTGGGAAAACATATGGACGTAGTGGACAAGGCACATACTAAGTGGGCCCAACGAATGGGGCCCATTGGGACGCCCCGAGGGCTACTGGGCAGCAGCGTCCCCTGGACGCTGTCTGTCCAGCGGTCTCATGTCTTCCTTTTTTTTTTTTTATAATGTGCTCTCACTAAGTGGGGCCCACAGAAGTTCTCGGTCAAGCTGATATTTTTTTATTTTTCCTCCCTCCATGTCTGTGTGAACTTATGAACAGGTTGGATCTCAAATAAACATAACGGTGGGCCATGAGAAGGTTTAAACGGTAGGGCCTACTGTCCCTACTGTTTTCTGTGGTGGGGCCCCCTCGGGACTTGGATCTGACTCATTATTGGGGTCATGCCCTAAAATGATCTCCCCAACTGGATGGACGGTGTGGATACAGCACATGCATCATGGTGGGACCCACAAGTGGGCCACCTACAGGCCGAGCCAGCGTGCCAGGACGCTGGTACGCCCAGCATCAGAGGTAAGCCTCTTCCTTCCGTTTTCTTCTTCTTTTCTTTTTTTTTTTTTTTGAGTTCATATCAAGTGGGGTCCATATGGCACTGATCCACTCCGTTCATCAGGTTCCCCATCTCATGGGGGACCCAACAAGCCCAATATGGGGTATGAAAATCAATTTAGAAATGCTAAGGTGGGCCAAGAGATTCTGACAGTAGGAATCATCATTCCCACTGTTTCAAGCGGTGCGGTCCACTGAAGATTTGGATCTGGCTCATCTTTGGGCCCTGGCCCTAAAATGATCTGGTAAAACCGATGGACGGCGCGGATGGAACACAAACATCAAGGTGGGTCCCACGAGTGGGGACCCATTCACTGTCAAGTGACGCTGGACGTTCCAGCGTCAGAACGTCCAGACGCTGGACGTCCAGCGTTCTCATATAATATTTTTTTTTGTTTTTTTTTTGTTTTCCTGCGATCATTTCATGTGGGGCCCACTTAGTGAAGATCCGATCCGTCCATTAGATTCCCCATATCATTAGGGACCCAACAAACCCAATATTGGGCAGCTGATGTGGTCCACAAACACCACGGTGGGTCCAGGAAGTCTTAACAGTCGGCTTCATTAGCCTCATTTGTTCCAATGGTGTGGTCCACCTGAGATCTGGATCTTCTTCATTTTTGGCGTCCAGCCATAAAATGGGGTGGAGAAACAGCTGGACGGCGTGGATCTAATACATACATCAAGGTGGGTCCCACGTGTGGGGACCCTGCCCAACACCCAACGCCCAAAAGGGGCTTGCCCTGCTGGGCAGCAGCGTCCTCTGGACGCTGTCTGTCCAGCGGGTTAGCTTCCTCTCTCTCTCTTTTTTTAATTTTATTATTATTATTATTATTATTATTATTATTATTATTATTACAAAGTGGGGCCCATTCATGGATGATCCAATCCATCCATCAGGTTGTCCACCATCAGGTGGGCCCAAAAGAAAAGGAAAAATGAAAGGAAAGAAGAAAATGGGGGATTTATGTACCCCTTGCACTCACCTCAAATATTGGACGGTTGGATTAAATCGGGTTGACGATTGGATTATCCGGACGGTCCGGATGATGGTTGGGGCCCTCCAAGCTTGGATCTACACCCTCAATCTCCCTAATCTCTCTATTTTCTCAAATCTTCCTCTTCTCTCAAATCTTTCTCTTTCTCTCTCCTTTCTCAAATCTTTTTCTCTCTTTCTCTCTCCTCTCTCTCTCTTGCAAATATGGGATGTGAGGAAGCCTCCTCTCCCCCTACGTATGGTATTTGTATGGGGGGAGAGAGAGAAAAAAATTATGGGTAATGATGCTAGCATGGGAGAGAGGTATGGGGGCATGGGCCTTGGTTGACTTTGGAAGAGAGAGAGGGATGGGGGTATGATGTGTGTAGAGTAGGGGTATGGGATAGGTATAGGTGAGAATGATGGTGATGGATTTGATTGATGTGACATATCTTGGAATTTGTGCAAGTGGGGCCCACCACACACGCATGTTGCGCGGCTCACCTCGAATTACGCAATCGATCATAACTTTCACACCGGGTATCGTAATGGGGCGTGCCGCGCGGCGTTGGAATCGCAGCGCCTACGAGGTCACCGAGGTATAGGTCTTGGGTCGATGCGGTACTAAAATAGTGTCGCGGTCAAGGCTCGCTAATCTAATCAGTCCAGGACATACCGGCACCGGAAATTAAGCGTACGGAGGGCAAACAAGGGTATGGGTCTTACAGCCATGCCTATGGACTATGACATGCTCAAAGGTTACCATAATTTGAATCTAATAAAACAAAACATGATAATCTCAGAGAATTACAAGGAATCCATGTCCGAAGCACATGAACTCTCATAAAGCTTCTAAAAATATCAACTTTATTCAAACTAGAATATTCAAAATCCAAACTTGATGTAAAGGTAATTGAATCAAACTAAATTAAACATGAAATTGGCTACAAGCTTCACCTCTCAGCCCTAGTTAAGAGGTTCTAGCTGAGCATTGTCATACTATAACTATAATCAAAAGAAAAACTAAATAAAAACATGAAAAAACTAGAAAAACTAGGATCGGCGGAGTTGCAGACGCTCTATGGTGCTCTCCTTCACTTCCCACGACCTCCAATCTCTTCTAGAATGATTTTAGACGAGGCCCTAGGAGCCCTTTTATAGATTGGTGTGGAAGATTTCGAATTGTGCAGGGAATCATGGAATTGCGTAGAGAAAATCGGAGCTTGTAGAACAAGCTTTGTTATGCAGTCAATCGGTCAGACAACCGGTCTGAGCTCATGGACGACAGGTCATCAGACTGGTCATAAAATGTCCAAATCTGTTCAGAGAGTTTTTGTAATTTTCACCCCACCTTTGTTGAGTGGTCGACCGATCTGAGTGGCAAACAACTGGTCTGACGACCGGTCGTGCTTGATTTAGTGACTTGTGCAGCTTGAGGGGGGTCTCTGTTGAGTGGCCAACCGGTCTGATGATCGATCGTGTGTCTTAGCCGATCGGTTAGCTGACCGATCAATGCTGATTTCTGCACTTCTTCTTTCTTTCTTCTTTTCTTCCTTGCTCCTTTCTTCCATTCTTTTAGCACTTGGTCCTTCGATCTTCAATGTGTGCAAAGTGCTCTTTTTAGCCTTGAATTAGTGAAATCTCCATCTTGTTCCTACAATTACAAATCATGCATTAGAGTAGTCTTTTAAACATGCAAACCATGCATAATAAGTGATGAATTGGGGTTAGAATATGCACAATTTAGAGCTCAATAAGAGTACTCTTGAGAATACATTGAACGCATTCATGGTTGGACAAACTCAAATAAATTAGTCCAACATGTAAGTTATGAATGAACTTAAAACCATAGTTGAAAAATTGAGGCACATTTAGGAGTTAGGGAGCAAGGGACCTTTCCAGCCCAATCTCAACCTAACTCCAAAGAACAACTTGAATCAAATCCCAATTCTTCAACCAATCAAGTGGAACATGTCCAAGCCATCATCACTCTTAGAAGTGGTAAAATAATTAAAAAATATGAACTGATGAAGGCCGTAAAGCCTAATGATATGGTTAATTCTAAAAGTGATGGTGAATTGAGCAATGCTACATAAAATAAAGAGCTAGAGCAAGTGTATAAACCTGTAGCCCCCTTCCCCCAACGTCTTGTCTCAACCAAAAGGCCAAGTGAAAATCAGTATATCCTAGAAGTATTCCAACAAGTTAAAATCAACATTCCCTTGTTGGATGCAATTAAGCAAATTTTTTCATACGTCAAATTTCTAAAGGACTCATGTGCCGTAAAACGTAAGCAACATGTGTACAAGGGGAAATTTTTTACGAAAAAAGTGAGTGCTATCATACAACAAAACACCCCCCAAAAATTTGAAGATGCCGGAAGCCCTACAATCTCTTGCGTGATAGGTAACTTTCGGATCAATAGAACACTTCTTGATCTAGGGGCTAGTGTTAACTTGATTCCCTACTCGGTATATGAGCAACTTGCACTTGATGAATTAAAACCCACCAAGATAACTTTACAACTTGCGGATCACTCCGTTAGAATACCGAGAGGATTGATTAAGGATGTGTTAGTGTAAATTGACAAGTTCTACTACCTAGAAGGCTTTATCATTTTGGATACACAAGCGGTTACAAATGTATGTACTTAAGTTCCCTTCATTCTAAGTCGACCATTTCTAGTAACCGCCAATGCTATAATCAATTGTAGGAATGGAGTCATGACAATATCCTTTGAAAATATGACAATAAAGCTGAATGTGTTTAATTTGCATAAACAACAAGAGGATGAGGATGAAAATAAGATCCACATGATTAACTTCATAGATACAATTGTGGATGATGATGAGCCACCCTTGACTAAATTTTCTAAAACCTTAGAAGTTTGCTTGGCTCATTCTAAGGAAGAAGTAATTTTAGATATTGATGAGGCCTCGGAAGAACCAAAATCTGAAAATTTGATTAAAAAGACACCAATCACTGATTTGAACAATTTTGTTGTGCAGGAAATTAATGAATTGGTGCTTGATTTGCCTAAGGAGATGCCAATTTCTGAAAGTGTAGTGGTTGATGACATATTCCAACCTACATAAGTAACTGAGAAGGTCAAAGTTTCCTACACTCTAGAAGAGTGTTTGGCATATTTTGAGGATTTAGATGATCCTATGAGCTGTGACATTGTCAATGCCTCAAGGAAAACTTCACCGGTGCCCAAAAAGACTCATTCCACAGAGTGTAACACCGAAGTATCGATAGTGGAAGCATTGGTAGAATCTGATTATGTGGAAACCATACTAACTTGTGAAGAAGAAATTCAAGTCTTCACATCTCTTTGTTTTGTTTAAATCGAAGTGCACCATCTCTAGGATGTCAAATTACGATTTTACCGCCTGTAGAGATACTCGGAGATACGCCTAATGTCCTAGAGGGGGGTGAATAGGACTTTTTGAATTTCCAATTACAATTTAAAACTAATCAAGTCAATCTTATCAACCAAGATTATCACAATAACATTCAAGGCAATTATATGATGAATTTGTAAGTAAAGACTATCATAGGCATTTCATCAAACAGTTAGAATTCATGATTGACTAAACCATTCAACACATAGCAATCATTCAATCTCACAATGCACAACGATTTATAGTGGTTCGGTTTCCCTACTCCACTCCTGGTTCAAGATCTCAACCTATGAGACCACCGGATTTCACTATAGTCGTGGTTTTAAATCAGGTTAACCATCAACCTTAACATCCTTTGATCTAGGACCGCGTTTACCATTCGCCGATGGCCCAATCCAGGGACTTAACGAGTTTGGATCTCAAACTCTCACCAATCCTAATCCAAGGACGGTCACGCACACTCCCGCCGGAGTTTCCCAATCCAGGGAATAGTGATTCAATCAATGGACTCTCAAATACTAGACATACCTAGACGATTGAGCCCCGATTTGATGCCTTTGATGAGTAGCTTCAGCTCCACGTGCTTCAGCTTCTCTTTGTGCTCCCAAGATCAGCTACCGATGCAAATGATGTGATTATAATTATGCCGGGTAGCTGGGAGAGAGATGGTCAAGTTCCACTTGCCTATTCAATGCAATGGTTATAAGGAAACTACCAAACTTCAGCATTCAATGGCTATAAACGACCTCATAAAGATATTTCGAAGGTAGGTCAGCCATGAATGTAGATCTTGAGTTCATACTTCAAACCGAGCTTTGAATAATCAATGACAAGCCATTAATGGCTAGGTTTGAATGATGAACTCAAGGGAGTTAAGAGCAAGGAGGGTAGGAGGATGTGAGTAAAGACTCTCTCTCTTAGCTCTTGATGGGTGTTGAATGCATGCCAAGAAAGACCACAAGATATGGCTATATAGAGCCCCAAATGATGGCCCCAACGGATCTAAAACGGTCACATCCGACCTGTCAGAGAGAGGTCTTAACCGGTTGGACAGACCGGTCGCATTTCAAAAAGAAGGCACATCATTTGGGTATGCCCGACCGGTCAAGACTGGTCGGCTTACCTTGCTGGACACACAGCAATATGCAGTCCGACCAGTCAAGACCTGTCGGCTGCCTTTCTGGGATTATGCAGCATAGCTGCTGGACTGATATGACCGGTCAAGACCGGTCGGCAGTCCAGCTGAAAATCTCACAGCAAGTCACTGACCTCTTTTGATGCTCCGGGCCGACCGGTCAAGAACGGTCGGTTGTCTTGGCAGCCTTCATGCAGCACAGCTGCTGGACAGGTCTAGAACTATTGGCCGACCGGTCAAGACCGGTCAGCTGTCCAGCTGAAGTTATCACAGCAAGGCTGCTGACTGTGTTGATGGCCCTGGCTGACCGGTCAAGACCGGTCGGCTGTCTAGATGGTTTCTTTACAGCAAGGTTGCTGGACTTTTCTTGTAGTTCTGGCCGACTGGTCAAGATCGGTCGGCTGTCTAGATGATCTTGTCACAGCGAGCTTACTGGACCAAGTCCTTCAACACAGCAGCGGATCACTTTAATGGAGAAGCATGAAGTGATTTGGTGCATAGAGTCCAATGTTTGGACATATCTTCAATTACGATTCACACCAGCCATGGACCACAAGTCTGATCAACTTGTGCTAGGGTCAAGAGGGAATGGGATAAGATAAGTCAGTCATTACACCATTCATTGATGTTTTGGGTTTCCTAAGGTCGATCTATATGCAACTTACCTGAGATCTTGTTTCGGCTTGAACTTGAGCAATGGAAGAAGCATAGTCTTCAAGTCTTGATCTTCAAATCTTCGACCGGGGCTCACACGACAAGACGCGACCAACCAACACGTCAATTGACAAAATAAAGTGTACTAACAGGATGATCCTTACTTAAATAATTTTTTCCGAATAAGTTGGAAAGGAGATTCATATTTGATGAATTTTAACTGAAGAAATTCTCCTTTCCTAACACATGGGGTGGTAATTTTGAGAAACTCGCTGAAATTTTTCAGCAGGATTTTCAATGGATTAGAATGAAAAATACCGCCCATGTGCATTACGAAGCAGGATTGTGGATGGTATTACTAAAAAACCTTTTACTCCACCTACTAATCCTGCTAGATTTCATTCCTTTGGATGGTCATGTATATCAAGATTGACCTCCCAGTCTGACAGAGGAATAGAGTAGTTTTATTAATTTTAATTGTTTAGTGGTTTAGAATTGTAGACTTTCATATTCGACTCTCTCAGGTCATCCCGTCTTCACCCTCCTTGTTTTTATCATTGCTCTCATGTTATTGTTATTGATTATTGCATATCTTTTTACATTGAGGATAATGTAAAATTCTTTTGGGGGGTGAGATTCCTAGATGAATCTAGTACTCTGTGACATTTCGAGCAATTTTTGTATGAAATTTTTTTTTTTTGAAAAATCAAAACTCTTTTGGAAAACTTTGTTTCTTTATACTTGAGATGTTACGAGTATGAGAAAAGAGAGATGAAGTGATTGATTTTTAAGCTCTTAAAAACCTGTAATATAGTAGTTTTTTATATGAATTCCCCTATTTATATGATCGATAGAACATTTGAACACTCTCGAGTCTAGTTCACGTTACACGATTCGCATGATTTGAAGGGATTATGTAGATTTTTAGATCGGCTAGACTGAAATTTAAGGTGTTAAGGAACCAAGTTGGGGAACTTTGTCCATCCTTATTCATGTGAACTAAGAAAAAGAATGGAAGATATGGATTTCTAAAAATCCCATCTTAGGTGAAAAAGAAAGAAAAAAAAGGATAATTTTTGTTAAAAAAATTAAAAAAAATTGAAAAAGGCTACATATTACCAACCAGGGGATGGTCTACCCATAACCAAAGCTGGAAATGGGAAGTAGTGTGAAAGCCGTCGAAAAAACGATAAGGCAAATTCTTCTCATAGGCACGTGGTTGATCTTTATATTTTTAGATCCTCAATTTTATTGATCTACAAAGAAGGTAATCCTAAAAATTCATGAGATGAATATTCATTATGCATACTAGACCGCACTTATTCAGATTCCTCTATTTGTCATTCAATTAGTGAGGATTCTATGTGAAACACTTATTGTTGGGGTCCTTAAAACAAACAGGAAGACCACGTACCCCCCCCCCCCCCCCCCAAAATCCCACGAAATGCCTTTCAGTACACGTAAAACGGAGATTTACGAAAATCCTTTTACTTAGCTAATTTTGGCTAAAATCTCCAGTGGGCCCCGCAAATCACCATGATCGGAACCGTCCAATATCGAACCAGTAACTTCATTATCAATTATGACGAGCAGTGCATGTCATTTCATCATCAAACAGGCCCCACAAACCCATCATTTTTCAAAATCCAATTCGGAGCGTTCAAAAGTTCGTCAACGCACTCATAAATTCGGGTATCCACGCACCTGAAAAATCAACAAAATCAGAAACTCATTTATAAGTACAATGGAGTCCACGCGTTCATAAATTCGGGTACCCACGCACCTGAAAATTCACCAGAGATCAAAAATCGATTTAAAGGGCGCATTGCAGACCACGCACCCAAAAATGGGTCAACGCACCCATAAATTCAGTACATTTCAGAAATATCATTTCAGGGTGCATGGAGTCCCACGCACCCGTAAAATCAGAGTCCCACCCACCCATAAATTCAGCTAGTTTCAGAATACCTTTTTGAGTGCGATGGACATCCACGCATCAATTTTAGGGTGCATGAAGGCCCATGCACCCGAAAAATCTGAGTCCCATGCACCCAAAAAATCAGCCAATTTCGGAACACCTTTTTGGATGCGTTGGAGCTCCATGCATCGATTTTAGGGTGCGTTTGAGGTATTTTTGGGGTGCGTGGCTTGTGGCAATCACTCATTCGTCGGCTTCCGATATTTTCAGGTATAAATACCCTGCCCGACTGTTCATTTATACGTTTTCAAGAGTGAGAGAGAGCTATTATCCGTTGGGTAATTGACATTCACGCTAGAAACCCTTGTCGAAATCCCTTTTTGATCGCTGAAAACCCTTCTCGGTCACCAAAATCCCTTTCCAATCGGAATCTTACTCCGACCACCACAGGTCCGGATTCTAAAAGTTCATAAGTGTGGGCACGCATCCATAAAATAACGAATCAGAAAACTGCATTGATGTCCCACGCACCTGAAAAATGGCCCACGCGTCCATATATTCGGGTCCCACGTGTCCATAAATTCGACATAATTCGGACAAGTGCATTGGACTCCCACGCACTTAAAAAATGGTCCACGCGTCCATAAATTTGGGTCCCACGAGTCCATTAATTCGACATAATTCAGACAAGTGCATTGGACTCCCACACACCCAAAACATGGTCCATGCGTCCATAAATTCGGGTCTCACACGTCCGTTAATTCCACATAATTCAGACAAGTACATTGGACTCCCATACACCCGAAAAATGTCTCACGCATCCATAAATTCAACAAAAATTAGATAACTAATTTAAGGGTGCGTTACTCTCCCACGCACCCATAAATTAGGTCCCAAGCACCCAAAAATCAGCCAATTTTAGAAAACGTTTACGGGTGCACCAGACTCAATTTTAAGTATTTTTAAGTCTCGTTCAAGCCTATTTAGGTATTTCGAGCGTTTCGGATGCAATGGAATGGTCAAACGGTTATTCCGGGATCTCCAAATGAATATAATTGTGTACCTTTAAGGTTTGACCCGATTCAATGCGATGAATGAAATAACTTCTCGGAAAGAAGTCGCCAACACCCAGAACTGTACAAATGTATTATTATTCATGTGTACTGTAAGATATGACCTAATTAGGGTCGAAAGCTAAAAAAAAAGATTATGGTTATCACAATTAACCATATCAAATAGTTCTAATTCTCTACAAAGCAATTACTATGAACTGCCACAATAGAACAGTCGATGCCCTACCCATTCAAATGGCATTCGTCGGTTGGGCTACTCAGGTACATACAATTGTAGATAGGACTTCCCGAGGTCACCTGTCTAAACATGACAGGTGCAGGCCCAGAATCATCCCTCTCAGTCAAAAACTCTGATAGTCTCAGCCCGGATCTTCGGTCAAAACATGAGATATAGGCATCTGACTAATACAAAGATGGCTCAGTGCATATAAAAATAAATACTGGTCTCTTGTTGAGCTCTTAATTGTGCATATTCTAACCCCAATTCTTCACTCATTATGCATGGTTTTTATGATTTAAAGGCCAATCTAATGCATAGTTTTGTGGTTGTAGGAATGAAAAAGAGACTTCATCATTCAGATGCTTTGAGACCCTTCTTATATACCTTGAAGATCAAAGGAAAGGAAGAACGAAAGAGGAAAGAAGAAAGGAAAGAAGAGAAAGAAAAAAGGAAAGAAAAAGGAGCCCCACAAGGTGGTTTGACCGGTCGGCCAAACAGGCCCCGACCGGTTAAGACCAGTCGGCCAACTCTGCTACCTTCTTCACATGCTACTGGACTACCACCTAGACAGGCTAGATCGGTCAAGACCGGTCGGCCAGCCCTGTCCGACCGGTCTTGACCAGTCGGCCATGCAAATTCAAAGTTCCAGATTTCAAACAGCAGGCTATATCCATTTCTGATTTTTCAGACTAGTTTTCTGGGCCCATCTTGATGATATTTGGAAATCCAACGCATCCATCTCGAAGAGGAGCTCAACGCCGAAATAACCCAAGTGGTTTTGTATTGATCGAAGCTACGGATTGACCGTGGTGGCCAAAACAATATGAACTGTCCAGAAAGTTCCAGATTTTGTTGTCCAACACTAGAATGGTCCAGGTGGCTCATCATTGATGATATGAAGAATCTACTTTGACCATCTTCTAGACCACATCCATATATGAATAATCAAAAGTTTCAGATCAAAAGGATGTGTGGTTTGTTCGTACCGGTTGAAGAAAGATGGATCATCCAAAAAGATCCAACTGCGCAGATTTTATAAAAGGCCTAAGTGTTTTAATTTTTGGACCATATTTTAGAATTTTTTTGGACAATCCAATCCATCTATCATGTAGAGGATGAAGTTTTCTACCAATGTTCAAAATTTGAGATCAATCCGACCTCTGTACACTCCGGAGCGTTGAAAGCAAGATGACTGGTTCCGAAGGTATCCGAATTGCCCGATTTTGAGAAGCGGTCGCTGATCTGATTGGTGGGCCTATTCAGAAGATAATATTGGAAATCTAAATCATCTATGAGGAAGATCACATTATAAGGAAGCTACAAATAAAATTTGAAGGCAATCCGACCATTGGTTAAGCCATACGAAGCGAAACAAAATCTATTATGTTGCGGTACTCTTGCTATATTGTAAAAGGAGGTGCTCTCTTCTATTCTAGGGCAAGCAAGAAGGAGCAAGGAGTTCAAGTCATAAGAGGCTTTCTAGCCTCCTCCAGCTAGTTTTTCTTCCTTTTCTTAGTTCTAATTTTGTTTTTAATATGCTTTTCATTAGCTAATCTCTTAGCTAGAGCTAAGAGGTGAACCTTGTAGTTTTCTTAGATTGTTTAATTCGTTTTATTGGTTTTAAGTTGGATTTCATGTTTAAGAACAATGGTTTGAAGTTTAATTCAAGTACTAAGTAGTTTTTCTTAGTCTTATGATGACTTATGGATGTTTGAAAGAATTGCTTGAGTTCTTAATTATTGTGAACTAGTCGAGACTTGTATGATCCGAGGAATTGGAGTATGCTCTAGTACTATGATCTTCATGTGGGAACTCCTTAACAAAAGTCTACTTTTATGGAAATTCTGAAGTATATGGACTATGTATGTGATTTGAATAAGTTCAAATCATAATCTAGTTTTGTCTTGTGACAGGATTTAATGATGGTTATGATTGTGATCTTAGCCTATTGGAATTGGGACTGACCTACGCAATTGAGTATGCTCGTCCTAGCTTGCATTGAGTGAATCATATACATTGATCTTACATGTGGAAGATTGTTTGGTTTAACTGCTCTATTATCCGACTAGATAGAACTTAATTTCGATTTTAGTTGAGAAAGTGAGAAACCATAGCGAATTATGCAACTAAGGAGAACTATAAGTGAATCATTGATGCTCTAACTATCTTTTCATTATCAGATTTTCTATTTTACGTTCAAAACCAATTTCACAAACCTCTTTGATTTTCTATTTTACCTCCTTCCCTGTGGATCGACCTCGGTCTTTCCGAGATTATTACTACATCACAACCCTACACTTGGGGAAGCGAACATCTCTACCACCACAAACTCTAAGACCATAGTCCCTGTTGACTAGTCTTATGTCTTTTAATCAAGGGTCATCAATCATTCGATGTAATTAAGGGCTCGTGCCAGATTACGACTTGCAAAGTACAAGATCTTAAAATCTCTAAAATAAAATTCGCCTTGCGATATCTCTTATTGTGTATCTTTTGTGAATGCTTGTGATTGTCTATGAATGTTTCCATTACTTAGAACCCCACAGCAACAATACACAGAAAATATTATTGAGCCTTCAATTTATACATTTGCTAACCCATTACATCACATTATATGCATGGTTTTCATGTTTAAAGACTAATCTAATATATTTTTTTGTGATTGTAGCAATGAGAGGGAGATTTCACCAATTCATGGTTAAAAGAGTCACTTTGTATGCATTGAAGATCAATAGAACAAGTACCAAAAGGTGGAGGAAAGAAGCAAGAAAGAAAGAGAAAGGAAAAAGAAGAAAATCTGAAAAAAATTGTCTTAGACCTGTCGCTAGACCTGTCTATAGATGGGTCGCTAGACCGGTCACTAGATAGGTCTATAGTTATTTCTGGACTGCTTGTTTTCTTCTTAGACCGGTCATCAGACAGGTTTAAGGTGCTCTAGAAACTTCGATTTTCAATTCTAAGTTTCCAAATTGCCGAAGGACTCCGCGGATTCTTGATGTTTCCAAGTTGGTGCGGGATTTCTCTGATAAAAGGCCACCTCCACTCACTTCCTAAGGCATCTAGCAACGTGGGGAGCAAAGAGATCAAGATCTAGGAGGCTTCCTAGCCTCCTACAACTAGTTTTCTTCTTCTTCTAGTTCTAGTTTCTAGTTTTTAATGCTTTCTTTTAGTTAACCTCTTAGCTAGAGCTAAGAGGTGAAGTTTGTAGTTTATTTCAATGCTTTAATTCGTTCCCTCAAGTACCCTTTACTTTAGTTATGGATTTTCAAGTTCTAGTTTAAATAAAGTTTGGATTTTTAAAAGTTTTGTGAGAGTTTGTGTACTCCGGACATGAGTTCCTTGCAATTCTCTAAGATTACCATGATTGGGTTGTTTGAATTCGAATTGCAGTAACCCTTGAGCATGCCATAATCTCTTGGCATGGCTGTTACTTCGAAGGTTACAAGTTCAAGTTCTATGTGCTTCATTAGAACTAGGAATCTGATTTTCAGATTTAAGTGGGACTGTTTGTGCTTGAATGTTATATCCTCCAATTAGATGAGAGATATGACTTTGATTCTAATTGTGTTGTGCTTGGATGAATGGATTGGTATTGAACTACTACAAGTGGTTTCTTGATGCTCTAGTTCTTCTTATTTTCAAATTTTCCTATTTTATGTGAAAAACTATTTTTTCTAAACTTCTTAGATTCTAGTTATTAGAGTAGTTGGAATTGTCTACCTCTTTCCTTGTGGATCGACCTCGGTCTTAACGAGAATTATTACTACATCGCAGCCTTGCACTTGAGGCAAGCGAACAAGTTTTTGGCGCCGTTGCCGGGGAAAATGTTAAACGGTTCTAATTGTTCCAGTAGCTATAGAGTAGTTTTAGTTAGGTAGGATTTTCAGTTTTTGTAAGTAGATTTTTTTATTTTTTTTAGATTACTAACAATTTTTTTTTTGTAGGACATTATTGCTGACATAGTTCTCACCTTCACGAGTAACATCTCCCCATCTCCCTTTTTATTTTTATTTTTTCTAGATTAGGGTAGTTTCCAATTCCTTAAAATTTCATCATGTATGATTGGACAAATGGTGCATACAAGTACCTTTTGGAGGATGAGACGTCGAATTGGGGGACCCGAACTCAATGTGATCAAGATCCCTCCAAGCATGAGCGTTTTTCTGAGATTCAAACAACCACTACTACCCCCCACGTAAGACGATGTGTGAGTACATTAATAAAAGCAATACACATGTTGAGATCCGACGTAAGACGATGGGGGAATATCGGAACGAAGCAAAATTGAATAATGATCATCCGGAGAAAACATTACGTGATTACCGGATTGAAAATAACATGAGTATTCCACCGATTATGGTTAGAAGTGTGCAACAACAAAAGGAACGGGTGAATAGTGGCCAACCGGTTAAGACAATGCGTGATCACTTGTATGGATATGCCTATTAACTAGCATATAACTTTTCATACTACAATGTGTACAGTCATAATTGGGGAAACCTCCATTCTCCTTTTTTAAGGGAAGAACCAACCGTGGTTATTAACAATCACCCTAAAACGTCTTCCTCTTGTGATGACATGTATACACAAATACTTGAGGAAATATGGAAAGAGTATGTAGATGAACAATCAAATCAAGCTTGCTCGCCATCTTGTGAAGACATTGAGCCTGAATTTGGGGGCATCAAATCAATCTCTTCTAATGAAGAGGAAGGGGCTACCCAAGCCCCATCTTCTTCGGATTTAATGAATAGACTTTTAGAGGAGATTGATCTTGATGTTCCCAATGTCATCATCAATTATGGTGAGTCCATTATCTCTTTTGGACGCCTTGAACTTAATGATGAAGAGATTTCAATGGCGGTTGATGAACCCGAGGAATCCATAAAATTTGAAAGTGATAGCGAGGTTACTTACAATAAAGGTTCAGTGGATGCTTATGAACCTATGGTTTCTTTTTCCCAAGGGCATAATGATTATGAGTCTCTAGAGGATATGCATGCTAGAGAGATTATCAAGGTTGATATTTTTGAGTCACTCCACCAACTTGACGTACTTAATTTTAAAGTGGAGAATGAGACTCCCATGAGTGAAAATTCAGATTCTTTGGATGAATGCTTGGCTCACTTTGAAAATTCAAACGACCCCATTTTTTAAGAGATTGTTAAAGCCTTGCATATTTTCGACTTGGTGCCTCATACTAGTTATGGAGAACCTAGTTTGGAAGAATTCCACTTCATGGAGAGCGAGTCCCTCACCATCGAAACTAAATTTTTTCACTCACTCAAGCAAGATCATGACCCTTCATTCTACTATCTCGATTTCTTAGAGGAATGCTTGGCAAACTGGTTGAGAAGTTCATCGACCAATGGGGGACCACGGTAGCTTAATGTCGTGAATTGCCTAGTGAAGGTGAGCAGATGAATATGTGCCTGAGGGCTCTGGACCCGATGATCTCATACAGATTGTTAGGCAATACGTTCAACTCCTTCATGAACTGGCAACGAAAGCGCACCTGGTAGAGGAAGCAGCCTCCCGGATAAACTTCAGACCCGAAAAACAGAAGAGAGAGATGGGAAAAATAGTAGAAACTCATCAAGTCAATAAGAGTAGGGACCAGAAAGACCACAAGCGCCCGCTGTCGATCACAAGCCGAAGACAAAAGCAGTAGTTACTCAAGACAAAGGTAAAAGACCCTATGCACCAAGACCCGTATCGATAGATGAAAGAGAAGGGCGAATGGCCTATACACATTTGATATGGCCTATCTAGTTCCTATCACGGAATAACTAATCGAGGAAGGCTTGATGTGTCTGCAAGGGCCTGTCCGTCCCCAGGAAGTTGGGTGAACAAATGATCCCAAATATTGCAAATATCATCAATGTGTTAGCCACAAGATAGAAGATTGCTTCTCCTTGAAGGGAAGGATACAGGGGTTGATTAACCAAGGGGTCATTAGTATGAAAGTACTTGAGACGACAAAGGAAACAACTGGGACAAGTTCAGCAGTCCCGATAGGAAATGATACCAACCGACCAACTTCATTCCCCAAGCCAAAGGAACCATGGACTCTAGTCAGTAGTAAGAAAGGGCTTGAGAATTGATGAAGGCTCGTTAACTGAAGAAAGAACAGCGGAAGAGGAAGGAGAGAAATAGTACAGGGGCAGATAAGACCCACGATGAACATGGTACATTACAGAATGATGTCATTTTTCGAACAAGCACCACCCGAAAGAACCTCGCAAGCAACCGAGGGAGAAGTTGACGCAGTCATCTTACGATCAGGAAGACAAATGCCTGACCGTACCCCTCTGAGGTCGGATGACCCGATGCAAGAAGATACTAGCCCCGACAGGCCGCAGGAGAGACCCCAGATGCAGAAACTGAAGGAGAAGGTTGTCGAGGCCACGACCAGTCAGCCAAGTCCGAGACCAGTAACAACACCAGTAGCATACACGTTGTGTCACATTTGTAGAAGGTGCCCGCCCGCCTAAGTATCTATGATGCTTTATGTCTCTCAAAGTATATAGAGAAATGTTAATCAATGCCTTACTTGACATTGAGGTTAGGGAAGTAATGATGATAGAAAGAGAAGAAGAAATGAATAATACAGATAAATTTTGGGAAGGGTATATACCGGTGTCACAAGTTATACAGGTCGACCATCCCTCAGCAATAACTTTCTCAGAAGAAGACCATTTGATCGAATTAACAAACCACAACCGTCCGTTGATGGTTACGGGAAAAATTAAGGACACAGAGGTCAAAAGATGTATGTTAGACGATGGATCCGCCGTAAACATTATGCCATTGAAAACACTATAGAAGCTGGGCTATAGGCAATCGGCATTACACCCAAATCTTATGATAATTCAAGGATTCAATCAAGACAGTCAGCGTACCCTTGGGGCAATCGCAATGATGCTGGAAATTGAAGGAATAACGATGAAATTGACATGTCAGGTGATCAATCCAGTGACAACATACAATCTCCTCTTAGGGAGACCCTGGCTCCATCAGAATCGTGTGATCCCTTCGACGTATCATCAATGCTTCAAATACAACAAGGACGGAATCCAATACAGGTAGCAGCAGACTCGAAGCCATACACAATAGTTGAGTCATTTTTTACCGATGCAAAATATTACAACCTGACCGACGTAGTAAAACCGGCAAAAAGCCCAATATAATGAAGAAATGGCAAGGGGCAAAACCTCGAGTTGAAAATTTTGAGCAGAAAAGCAAACCTCAGCCATTACTTAGGGAAGATCCCAATATCATTTGGAAAACTAACCTCAGTCAATCACAAAAAAGTTTTATGTGGTACCACAGCATTTGCGTCAGCTAGGGCAGTCTGTGTTAAAACTGATCTCAAATCAACACATGAGTGTGCTCAAATCCAACTTCAACATGCCGGTACCCAAGATAGGAAGAATCAAGCCATTCCCGAGAGCTCCCAACCAACTCATTGTGCCATCAAGAGATATCACTCAGAAAGATATCAAGTTCTACTTAGGGCCAAGTCAGCCAGTATCATCAGGAGAAGAAGAAGAGGGAAGAGAATTTGCCCGACCTCGGCCGATAGAGGAGAAGAGATACAGCAGAGCCAGCCGAAAGATTATCATAAACATGAGATTCTCCAGCCAAGATTCAAGCACAAATAAGAGGTTGTTAACTCCATTTGAAGAATACAAGCAAGTATACAGAAACGGAGAAGGTCTAGGAGTCAAGACAAGCGTGAATATAGTAACCATCGGCCTCGTAGAAGAAATATAGCTGCAAGACCTTGTTGACATTATCCAACCAAGTGTCGCACCTGTACAACTGGAAGATGGTAGACAACCAACAATTGATGAACTTGAAGAAGTAAATTTGGGCACTCTTGAAGAATCCAGGAACACATATTTGAGCAGAAACGTTCCAGAAGATGAAAAGGAGAGATACATATAATTGTTAAGAGAAAATAAGGACATCTTCACCTGGACATATTCAGAGATGCCAAGGCTTAGTCCTACGATCGCAATGCACAAGCTAAGTATCATGAAGGAGAAGAAGCCAGTGAAGCAACCTCAATGACGGTTTCACCCTGACATCGTACCCAAGATTGAGGAAGAAATTAAGAAGCTGATCCAGGCTAGGTTCGTTCAAGAGGTAAAGTATCCCCGGTGGATTTTGAACATCGTGCCAGTCAAGAAGAAGAGTGAACAGATTCGGGTTTATGTTGACTTCTGAAATCTTAATGAAATGTGTCCAAAAGACGATTTTCCTCTTCCCATCCCAGAATTGTTGATCGATAATACTACAGGATACGCGGTATGTCTTTTAAGGAAGGGTATTCGGGATACAATCAAATCCGCATGGCTCCAGAAGATGAAGAAGCTACAACCTTCCATACGACTCTTGACATCTACTGTTACTACGTAATTCCCTTCGGGTTGAAGAACATAGGGGTAACGTATCAGTGCGCAATGCACGTTATGTTCCAGGATATGATGCACAAGCACGTTTGGTTGTGAGATCGGCGATCATGAACAACACAGGGAAAACATTTGAGGCAAGTATTCCAGTGATTACGCAAGAAGATTCTCCGTATGAATCCATTGAAGTGTGCATTTGGGGTCGCATCCGGCAAATTTTTGGGCTTCGTTGTCAGGCACAAGGGCATAGAGATTGACCCTGCAAAGATCAAAGCCATCAGAGAAATGCCACCACCAAAGAATCTGAAACAGTTAAAGAGTTTTCAAGGTCGCGTGGCATATCTAAGAAGATTCATTTCGAACCTGGCTGGTCATTGTCAGTGTTCTCTCGCCTCAACAAGAAAGACGTTAAGTTCGAATGGGATGACGCCTGTCAGAAGGCTTTTGATTTGTTGAAAGAAATGCTTGGGAATTCTCCAGTCCTCTCCACCCCAATCAAAGGGAAGCCGCTGATTTTATACATCGCAGCAGGTGATAATTCACTAGGGGCACTCCTGGCATAGAAGAATGAAAAAGAGAAAGGGAATGCGTTATATTATTTGAGTCGCACGCTAGTAGGAGCCGAATTCAACTACTCAGCAATCGAGAAGATATGTCTCGCCCTCATTTTTACTATGAAGAAACTTAGGCATTATTGCCTCTTGCATCAAATAGCGTTGATATCTAAGGCAGATCCGATCAAATTCCTCATGAACCGGCCTATGCTGTTTGGGCGACTAACTAAGTGGGCCCTTCTCTTCTTAGAATTTGGCATCATGTATGTCCCAGCCTGAGCTATCAAGGGACAAGTGATCGCGGATTTCCTCATCGCACACCCAGTCCTGAGCAATGAAGAAATGGAATGTGATCTCTCAGATGACCAGGTTATGATGATTGGAGAACCACGACTCTGGTAAATGTATTTTGATGGAGCTTCCAGGTCAATAGGGGTAAGAGCAAGAGTTATATTTATCAGTCCGCAAGGAGATTTGATGCCTTACTCATTCACGACTGTACTTGCATGTACTAACAACGAGGCAGAATATCAAGCTCTCATCATTAGACTACAGCTCGCCCTAGAAATACGAATCAAAGCGATACAGATTTATAGTGACTCCAGGATAGTCATCGGACAGTTGACAACAAAATATGAGGTCCGCAAACCTGAGTTATCGCCTTTCTGCCACCAAGCGCAATCACTGTTCGACCAATTATAGAACAACAATATTTCACATATACCGAGGTAGGAGAATGTGCAAGTCGACGGGCTCGCCAGTCTGGCCACTGCTCTAGCTAATCCCGGGGGTAGCCCACTCCAAGTAATAATTGAAGAAAGAAGAATTCTACCGACAGTTGTACTGCGTGGTGGTGAATCAAGTGCGAACCCCATTTGCCGCTTTGAGATGATAGAGGAAAATGACTGGAAAAGGTCATTCGTCGACTATTTGAAATACAGGTTTTTACCAGAAGACCCCAAGATGGGCACGCAAGTCAGAAGATGCGCTGGTTCATTTATAATGCAGAACAATATTCTTTACTAACGCTCATATGAGGGAGTGTTGTTGCGTTGTTTGGACCAAGAGGAACTATATGCCACATTGAAAGAGGCTCATGGGGGAGAGTGCGGTGCTCACCAAGGAGGCAAGACTTACATCACCGTGTTCGACACATGGGATATTCTTGGCTCATAATGACAAGATATGTGATAGAGTATGTCAAGAAATGCCATCAATGTCAAATCCACGCAGATATCATACACTTGCCGCCAAAAGAGTTGCACCAATTAGTGATGTCCTAGCCTTTCGCAGCCTGGGGCATGGACGTGATCGGACCGATTAGTCTTCCCTCTTCTTAGGGATATCAGTACATCCTGGTCACAACAGATTACTTTTCTAAGTGGTCCAAAGCAGTGGCGCTTAGGAATGTGAAGGGCAAACATGTCAAAGGAACAAAAATAGAAAGCTTGCTGTCTTACGCAAAGCCGACCGGTTGTGACCGGTAGGACTGGCTTATCAATTCATCCAGCATGCTCAGAGAGGGGGGTGACCTGTTGGTCGACCAGTCTTGACCGGTCAGACCAATTAAACTTGAGTCCAGGGAGCTCCAAAGCTGTGGCCGACCGGTCACGATCGGTCGGACCTTCTTCATTTCATCTTTTCTTCCTTTCTTTCCTCTTCTTTCTCTTCTACTTAATTTCTTCTTTCTTTGGTCCTCCTTCAACCTTCATCCAATTGTTCTAAATAAATCCTTTTGGTCTCAATTGGGTGAAGTTCTCTCTCATTCCTACAATCACAAAGCATGCATTAGATGGCCCTTTTAATCATGAAAACCATGCATATAATAAGATGTAATGGGCTATGCAATGTATAAATTGGAGGTTCAACATTTGACTAACTTGCTCTTCTCTATGTGTCGCAGGTATCCCCATTGGTAAGAGGCCGAACTTACGAGGAGGGCCCAACGAGAAGCTCACTAAGGTTTTCAAACTTTTGGTGGCCGCCCGCAATGTCAACGCTACTTAGATCCTCGTTACCTCTCCACTGTTGGTCTTATCTCTCAAGAGGAGATGATGAACGTAGGGGATAAGAGGGGAGCATTAAGGGTACTTCCCCGTCTAAAGGGCATGGCCTCAAAGAGGCAAAAGAAGACAGTGACTGGTCCTTCCGCCGCACCTGCTCAACCAGAGAGGCATGCTCACAGCTCACAACCGCATAGCGCTCCTCAAGCGGAAGTCGCTGCGACCCCTCTGGCTGGCTCCCACGGCTAGCCAATAGTTGACATTGTCGATAACTCGCCTAAGGGTGATCAGGTGAGACCAAGTCTCCCCCTGAAAGAGATAGGATGCAAGCCCAACACTGCTCATGAGTCGGCTGCTCCTACTTTGGAGCCTCCGGCCGCTCGAGAGGCGAGCTCTTCTGAGATGGTCATAGCCCAACCTTCAGGAACTGGGGTCTACGTCATCCCCACACACTTGCATCCAATTTTCAAGTTCATTTTTAAAAATATTGCCCCCAACTCTTTTGAGGCCCTCCCGTAGCCTAGTCCAGAGGCTCTCTCCACAGACATTTGAGTGAGATTAATTCAGGTAACGACCTTCCGACCTTCCCCCTCTATATTATTTTTTTTATTTAGAGCTCATCTGAATGACTACTTCTAGTTCTTTGAGCAAAGTCTGGACCTCACGCTACGGATAAGGCGTGACATCGATGCTGCTCGCCGCATCATCGATGAGGGGGAGAAGAAGAGGAAGGCAATGGAGGGTGAGAACTAAGGGAGGGATTGTATAATAAAATCCCAAGAAGCCCTAGTCGCCAAGTTGAACGAGGAGAAGAAAATCCTCATCGCCAAGGTTCAATCTTTGACTAATCGTTATCAGTCGTTGGACCACAATTTTGCAAGGCTCCAAGAGATACATACGAAGAGCGAGAAGGAGAAGGAGATCTTCCGCCAAGACAAGATCTCCCTCGACGAGCGGCTCGGGGATTATCGAGCTTGTCTTGAAGACGCTGAGAAGACCCTCGCCCAGTTGAAGGATGATTCCATCCACTAGGATGAGGAGAGGACAGCATAAGTCAAGATGGTGGCTGAAGAAGGTCCCCGTGCAGTTCTGGAGTTCCGGACTTCTCAACTCTACGAGGATGAGCCCTATGAAGCATACATCGCTAGTTCCGACTTTGCAGTCAACGTTATGCAGCAGATCTCTCCATCCTTCAGCGTGGAGCAATTCGACAAAGTTGCTTTCGAGGTCGCAGCTAAAGAGCGAGCTGCAGCCGAGAATGAAGTCACGGAAGCTACAGATGCTAGGTGTGCTCCTGAAGCGAGTCCGGAGGTAGAGAGCCAAGAAGCTCCTCCGAATGAGGAGTGAATAATTCCCAAGTTGCTCCCCTTTTCCTCTTCTGTCTCAAAGTATATGTATCTCTTTTATCTATTATAATTTGAAAGATTTTCAATGAAAAACAGGCGTTTTGTTTACCTTTTTATTGTGCAACAATCAATGGCCATTTAGGTGCTTTATTAAATTCATGAAAATGAATTAGGCTCAATTAGGGGGGTCTGAGTGACCACACCCTCTTAGAGATAGGTTGACCTATCAATTGAGTCTTTGGCTCTACCGGGGCAGAAGATTTGGTCAAGAGAGTATTTGTATTCTCTTCAGGGCTATTCGGGTCCATGAAATGGAGTAGCGACCAAATTTGGGAATCAATCGAAAACTCGAAGGAAGAAGAATCCATCTTTATTCGGATGTCATTAGGATTTACGTCAGGTCAAGGAAAGTATCGGAGTAGATGCTCTACATGCTAAGGACAACGTAGAGGTCTCCCTCAGATAATATGTGCCTGGTTGCACAATTTTGATAACCCGGTAAGGGCCTTCCCAATTTGGATCCAACGAACGAGCAGGCATTCCGAGATTTTGTCTAAGGACCAAATCGCCAAGCTGAAAAGCTCTGGGTCAGACTTTTGCGTTACAATAGCAAGCTATACGTTGTTGCTAAGCTGTTGCTCGAAGTCGGGATGTGTCCCTTCTTTCTTCCAAGAGGTCGAGATGAAGCCTAAGACCTTCTTGATTACTTGTGGAGTCATACTGCTCGATATGGTATGAGGGTACTTGGACTTCGACAGGGACACCAAAGAGAAAGGAGCTTCTCTGGTTGACGTGCGAGTTGTCGTTCTATAGGCCCATAAGACTTCAGGTAGAAGCTCTGGCCACATGCCTTTACATTCATCGAGTTTGGTCTTCAGATGATGTTTGATGATCTTATTGACTGCTTTAACTTGTCCATTAGCTTGGGGATGATATGGGGAGGTTCGGACATTTCTTATCTTTCATTTTTCACAAAACTCCGAGAACGAGGCATTGTCGAACTGCTTTCCGTTGTTGGTGATTATGGTATGGGGGAGCCCATAACGACATATGATGTTTCTCCACATGAACCTAGTAGTCTGCTTTTCGGTGATTGTGGTTAGAGGTTCTGCCTCGACCCATTTGGTAAAATAATCGACTGCTACAATTACAAACTTATTCTAGCCTTTTTTCGGTGGGCAATGGTTCGATGATATCAACTCCCCATTAGGCGAAGGGCCAAGGGCCGTCCATCGGTGTCATCTACTCAGATGGTACATGGGGTATTTCAGAATATCACTAGCATTTGTCGCATTTTTTGGAAAATTTGATTGCGTCCGCCTTCATGGTAGGCCAGTAGTACCCTTGCCTCATTGCTTTATATGCTAAAGATCGTCCCTTAGGATGGTTACCACATGCCCCCTGAAATATTTCATCAAGAACGTGATGTGCCTCTTCGGATGAAGACACCTTAAGTATGGTAAAGTAAAGCTTTCGCGTAGTAGAATTCCATTTTACCTGGCCGCACGGTGGCGAATTTGTCGCGCAGATTTTTTATCATCTGGGGGTTAACCGTCTTTGAGGTAAAGGACGATGGGGTCCATCCAACATGGGGAGGAATGCGTTACGGCTACTTACTCTGGGGCAGATAGACCAATACTCGGAGTATGAAGGTGCTCGACAGAAACAGATCGTGTTAAATCAAATTCCGGTGTGGAAGCTAACTTGGCCAGGGAATCTGTGAGCTTATTCTTCTCACGAGGAATATGGATTATTTCATATTTGCTTAGCTTTACGAGTAGTATAAGTACTCGAGATTTATATAAAGTCATTCGCTCTTCTTTCGTCTCAAATTCACCGAGCACTTGATTAACTATGAGTTGAGAGTCACTATGAATCAGTAAATTCTGTATCACGAGCACATTCGCTAGCTTGAGACCGACGATCAAAGCCTCATATTCCGCTTCATTGTTAGAGACGTGAGTTTCAAATCTTAAAGCGTATTGAAAATACGACCCGTCAGGAGTAATTAAGATTAAGCCGGCTCCACTACCAGTGGCGCATGAAGACCCATTCATAAAGAGCGACGAGGGGGTTTGGTCGCTGGTCGCAAGGTCATCGCTGGACGAAGAATCTACTGGAGTTGAATACGTGAATTCAGCAATGAAATCAGCCACGGCTTGACCCTTAATGGCAGTTCTTGGACAGAAAGAAATATCGTGCCCACTGATCTCAATTGCCCATTTAGTCAATCGCCTTGAAACCTCAGGTTTTTTAAGGACTTGTCTTAATGGATGATTTGTAGGTATCAATATAGAGTGGGCTTGGAAATATGGTCGTAATTTTTGAGCTACAGTCACTAAGGCGAGAGCTAATTTCTCCATATCAGAATATCGAGTTTCGGCATCCACCATCGCTCGACTAATATAATAAACGGGCCTTTGGACCTCGGAATCTTCTCTTATTAATGCGACGCTAACGGCCGTAAAAGACACAGATAAATAAAGGAGCTGCTTGTGTAAAACAGGTTTTGATAAGATAGGGGGCGTGCTCATATATTGCTTTAGTTGTTGAAATGCCTCTTCACACTGTTAAGTCCATACTCAATCGGTTTTTGCGGTAGTTCGGAGAAGCTTAAAGAAAGGGAGGCATTTATCAGAGGCACGCGAAATAAACCTGTTCAATGATGCAATACGACCAGCCAATCGTTGGACATCTTTGAAAGCAGATGGAGACTTCATTTCAATCAAGGCTTTTATTTTCTCGGGATTTGCCTCGATTCCTCGTTAGCCAACCATGAACCCAATAAATTTTTCGGCAGAGACCCCGAAGCATATTTTTCTAGATATAACTTCATTTGATACTTCCTTATCAGGTCGAAGGCTTCCAGGAGATCTGCGAGATGATCATTGGCTGCAACGCTTTTCACGAGCATATCGTCGATGTAAACTTCCATATTCCTACCAATTTGTGCAGCGAACATTTTGTTAACCAAACGTTGATAGGTGGCTCCTGCATTCTTAAGACCAAAAGGCACTACTTTGTAGCAATATAAGCCTCGATCAGTGATAAAGTCAGTGTTTTGACGATCGGGCGGATGCATCACGATTTGGTTATAACCGGAGTAGGCGTCCATAAAACTGAGCAGGGCATGCCCTGCTGTTGAATCAACTAATTGATCGATGCGGGGAGTCGAGAAACTATCCTTTGGGCATGCCTTGTTTAAATCGGAGTAGTCCACGCACATTCTCCATTTACTATTGGTTTGGTTTTCGAACAAGGACAACATTCGCGACCCACTTTGGGTAGTCAACTTCCCCAACGAAATTAATTGCCAATAACTTTTCAACCTCAGTCTTAATCACCATTTACCTTTCTGCGGTGAACGCTCGCCGGCGCTGATGAACAGGTTTATACTTCAGATCAACGTTCAGACGGTAGACTGCAACGTTGGGGTCGATACTTGGCATGTCTCTATGAGACCAAGAAAATACGTCTTGATATTCGGTCAGAAAATGAGTTAGGTTTGCTCGAAAGACATCGCTTAAAGAGGATCTGATGTAAACCTTCCTGGATGAATTATCTTTAGATAAGGTGATTTCGACTGTCTCCTCCCCCGGGGTGCCTGATTGATGAGCGTTCTCTCTTGGGTCCAATGTTGTAGCTATCGAGAGATCCGCTGAGTCTCCTGTAATCATCATAATAGGGACTGTTTGGGCATTCTTTCAATCTTGCACGACGATTTCATAGCATGCTCGAGCTTCTTTCTGGTTTCCTCGTACTACCCCGACTCCGCTTGGAGTAGGGAATTTGATGCACAAGTATAGGGGGTGTAATGTTGCCCCTATTTTGGTGAGCGAGGGTCTACCCAAAATAACGTTGTATGCTGATCTTCGATCCACCATGAGAAAATTAACGAAGACTGTGGTTTTGGCCGGACTTTCTCCAAAGGTGACAGGAAGGTCGATGCTTCCTTCTGGTGTTACAACTTCGCCCCCGAAACCGACGAGGGGAGTGGAGATAGGTTTGAATAAATTTCTAGCGAGTGTCATTTTGTTGAAAGCTTCCAAGTAAAGAACATCAGCAGAGCTACCTATATCCAACATAATACGATGAGTTAAATAATTTGATACCTTTAACGCGACCACGATGGAGTCCTCGTGAGGGAAATGAATCCCTTAAGCATCTTCAAGAGAAGAAGAGATCGAATGGTGACTAGGATTTAATGTATCGGACGATTTTTCCAGCCAATAAATATGTTGAGGCTTCTGGGACACCTTGTGAGCATATGCTTTTCTTGACGCTTGAGAATCTCCCCCATAAGCTGGACCTCCAGCAATGGTCTGGATCTCACCAGTGGGTTCCGCATCTTCTTGTGAAGGATGATGTTGAGGTGACTTTTTCCTTCGTGATGGGGCATCGGTTCTTTTAGGTGACCAATCATATCGCACAACGTAATCCCGGAGATGGCCATTCCGAATTAGAGCTTCAATGTGATCTTTTAATGATGTACAATCTTGGGTGTTATGCCCATGATCTTTATGGAAATAGCAAAACTTTCTCTTGTCTCTTTTTTCAGGATTAGACTTAATCCTTGGAGGCCACTGCACATAAGATTTGTGCTTGATCTCCATTAGCACTTTCTTAGGAGATTGGTTGAGAGGTGTATAATTATGATATTTACCAGAGTAGGGCTTCTTAGGGGAACGGTCCCGTCGATCTCGCCAGTATTTCTTATTAGGAGGAGAGATCTCCTCACACTTACGCTTCTTGCCCTGTATACCATGACGTGCCAAAGCTACTTCTTCCGCATTGATGTATTTTTTAGCCTTGGCTTGGAATTCCGTCATGGTTTTAGGAGGGTTTTTGTCCAGGGCGAACCAAAATTTTTCGCTTGTGATTCCAGCTATAAGGGCGGTGAGGCCTTTGTTTTCGATATAACCTTCAGTTTGGATGACTTCTACAGTGAACCGAACTGTGAACTCCTTAATTGTTTCCCCATGTTATTGCTTTAGATCCGTCAAATGAGATGCAGGTTTTTTGGTGCGGATGCTTCCCATGAACTGAGAGAGGAAGACTCCGATAATTGGGAGAAGGATCTGATAGATGGAGGTTTTAGGCCTCGAAACCATGTACGTGCTGCATCCTTTAAAGTTAAGGAGAAAGCCCTACACATAATTTATGAGCCATATCCCTCTAGGTCCATAAGAGACTTATACGTCTCCGGATGTTCGAGAGGATCGCCGGTGCCCATATACAGGACGATGCTAGGCGTTCGGTATTTCTTAGGTAAAGGGGCCTCTATAACCTCGCGGGTGAAGGGAGACTCAGATCGGTGGATTGATGCAAGAGCAATAGGTGGGAGTTAAGACCGATACCTTTGCTCCATATCGACGAAGCGATCCTCGATTCTCCTGAGATCTCCTTCCCATGGTAAGGTGTAACTCGAGGTTTCGACGACAGACCCCTGAGATTGTTGTTTTCGGGAGGTGCTGGAGTGTATAGATTTTGGAGGAGGTACTGAAACTTGATTGCCGATCGGCATTCGATTCAAAGGAGGATTTTATTGGATCCGTGGCACACCTGCAGAATGTCTGGAGGCTACTACTACATATCGTAATGGTGGCCCTTTTGGAGGTTGCTGTGGTTCGGAAAAGTGCTGATCAAACCGATTAGATAAGGTTTGAAGCCTAGCATGAAGAGTAAGAAGTGTGTCTCTGACGAAATGCATAATGTCGTCTTGACCGCCGGATACTTCGTGAAATGGATTCTATGACAGCAGGTTGGATTCTATTAGGGGGATGCCCGTCGAAGCGGTCTGAGGGAGATTAGGCGTTGGTTCAGGGATGTCAGGCGGAGGTAACATCTGCCTTGAAGTGGAAGGATGAACCGTCTTTTTGGGAGGTATAGTGGGTGTTATGGGTAAAAGAGCCGACCTGATAGGGAGCAGATTCTGCCGACCCGAGAAGGACGAGCTGACCCATCTCAGGTCCCGGGTACGAATCGGGTCGTGTTAACCCGATTCAAACTGGTCGGCTCGATCCGATGTAATGAAGATCGTATTAAGCGAGCTGAGCTGTAAATCCGCAATCTTGGGCTCACGCCAAGATATCAGGAGAAAAGATCGACATCCCCAGCTTTTAGGGATAAGGATCTTCGTTTGTTATGAACATATCCTAAGATCTCGGGAACCCAACTGGCAGTCCGCTAAAATCACGACTCTCCAAAGGGCAAGCAATCTCGCGGCCTAAGTCTATAAATAAGGATATTCTCGCCATTATCAAGGTATGCAAGCTAATATCAATCTACTCTAAAAATATCCAATTATTCAAGATCACTGACTTAGGCATCGGAGGGCCATTGGCTGGACCCCCAGCCACCCCCCTTATCCTCTGTGTTCTTTTGCAGGATCTGAGAATTACGTCATCTCCATCCTCTCATACCAGAAAACCAACTTCATTCAACCATCTAGATCATGGATCTACGTTTGTGTCTGTTGACCATTTTTTGGTAACAACAGATTGGCGCCGTCTGTGGGAAACGCCTTCTTCCTTTAGGAAGTCCGTGTTCTCACCCAATCGTCTAAGACGATCTCAACCTCTTCCTTCTCTTTCACAGTGGTTGGAAAGAGAAAATACAAAGGGAAAGCTCCTGCGATCGTTGGGCCCTCAGACAATCAAATCTCCGAGAATGAAGATTCATTTTCCGACACCCCCGCCATCCAGATCGGCGGGAATCCTCCTATTTTTGCTCAGCAGGGGGACAACAGAGATCTCGCAACCAAGGAGTCAGGTTGTCCCTTCTCGAAGAGCAGGTAGGAGGTGTTAACCACAAACTGGGGGGAGTCGACGAAAGACTAGGCTATGTGGATCAGAGACTGGACGAAATCAAAGCTCTGCTAACCGGTCTAGTCCATCCAACCGTGATGAATGGCAGAGACCGTGAGGGGCCTCGGCATACTCACTCTCAGCCTCAACAATCCCAGCACTCTCACCAGACTCGGCCATCACAGCGCTCTCAGCAGCCCATTCCGGTCGAAGAAAGCGAGACCGCCAGCAAAACAACCGAGGCAAGATCTCAACCAGCAACGGACTTGCCTGCCAGCGACCTGCGGCACCGGCTCGAGAGACGAAGAACAGCTCGTCTCGCGCATGAACGAGCTTATCATGAAGTCAGCAACCAGGTTGACAACAACTTAGGCCCACTGGAGGCCGAGCTGAGGGAACTACCAGAACAAATGGGTGACATTCAGAGAGCACAGCGAGGCCGAGCTCCAATCGCAGTGGACGCGCTGGTCGACTCATCTGAGTCACCGTTCACCGACGAGATTCGTGCAGAACCCCTTCCCAAAGGGTTTAAGGTTCCCCAGTTGAAGCAGTACTCTAGCATAGGAGATCCGGTGGAGCACTTAGAAAACTTCAAAGTTCGCATGGATCTCCTCGAGGCCAATGGACACATTATGTGCAAGGCCTTCCCGTTGTCCTTGACAAGCTCGGCATGGACTTGGTTTCGCAGCTTGAAACCCCGCACAATCAGTTCGTTCTCTCAATTAAGCCGAGCGTTCGCCACTCGGTTCATCGGGAGCACCGACCCGAGAAAGCATTCGACACACCTTGTAGCAATCAAACAAAAGGAAGATGAGTCCCTAAAAGATTATTTCGCGTGCTTCAATTCTGAAGCAGTGCAAATTGAAAATCTTTCACAAGATGTGTTGTTACACACCATGATCGGAGGGCTACGAGACCGAAGGTTTCTTTGGTCTGTTGGGGAGGAGCCACCCCAGTCAGTGGCAGAGTTGTTGGATCGAGCTGCTAAACACATCAACGCCGAAGAACTAGTTAATGCTCACCGACCAACGACCAGGAATAAAGATCGTCAGGATAGCAGCAGCTCGAAGAAACACAGGTCGGAGCGGAAGTCGGAGTGGAGGTCACCGGCTCGGAGCGGAACTAGCCATGGAGCGAAACCACCTGCTCCGCGGTTCGAAAAGCATACGCCACTCAATAAAACCATCGAGCAGGTGTATCTGGTAGAAAAAGGCAGATTCAACTTTGAACGACCTGCGAAAATAAAAACCGACCCCAACAAAAGGTCAAAATCAAGGTATTGTCTGTACCATAAAGATCACGGTCACAACACCGTGGATTGCTTCGATTTAAAGCGACAAATAGAGATCCTTATCCAACAAGGGTTTCTGAAAGACTACATCGCTCAGCGTCAAGACGACAGGAGGAACGAAGATCAGTCAGCCGACCCAAACGAAGGACTGAACAACAATCCTGTGGAAGAAATTCACATGATCTTCGGCGGACCGACCACTGGAGATTCTGGAAATTCGCGCAAAAATTATGTGCGACAAGCAAGAACATCCCAGCCAGAATCAGGACCGTCCGGGTTGTCTGTGAACATTGCCAGCCGACCCTCAAAAGTTGCAAAAGTTACATCTCGGGCGATAACGTTCACTGAAGAAGATGCCCGAGGAATCTTGCATCCACATGACGACTCTCTGGTCGTCTCGATGGAAGTGGCAAACAAAAGGCTCCATCGTATGATGATCGATACAGGAAGCTCGTCAGACATTCTGTACGCATCAGCTTTCGAAATAATGAAGATCGATCGTTCCCGATTAAGGCCAGTTAAAACAGCATTAACTGGATTCACAGGAGATAGCGTCATGCCGGAAGGAGAAATAACTTTACCGGTCACAGTTGGGGAAGAACCTAATTAAAAAATGATTATGGTTGATTTCCTCGTTGTGAACACCCCCTCTGCCTACAATGCCATTATCGGCCGCCCCATCTTGCGGGCTCTCAAAGCTGCCGTTTCAATCTATCACCTGACAATGAAGTTCGAAGTTGATGAAGGGGTCGGCGTGGTCAGGGGAGACCAGCAGGAAGCTCGGCGTTGCTACGAACTTTCTCTGAGGGGGAAAAATAAAAGCACAGTATCGACTGTCTCTCACGCGTCCTCCTTGGACCCAAGAGAAGACGAGCAGGAGCGCGGATCACCAGCAGAGGAGTTAGTCGACGTTCGTTTAACAGAGGCCGATCCAACTAGAGTTATTCAGATCGGGTCGCGTTTGACAGACGAAGTACGGAATAGTTTGATAAACTTTCTAAAGGAGCATGTAGATGTCTTTGCGTGGTCTCATGAAGAAATGCCCGGAATCTCTCCTGAGGTAATGGTCCACCGACTCAATGTCGATCCGACCATGAAATCGATCCGTCAAAAAAGGCGCACTTTCAACACGGAAAGGTACGCGATAATTGAAGAAGAGGTACAGAAGCTACGCAAGGCAGGATTTGTCCAAGAAATACACTATCCAGACTGGTTGGCGAATGTGGTCCTCGTCAAAAAGCCCAATGGAAAATGGAGGGTCTGTGTCGATTACACCGACCTGAACAAAGCTTGCCCTAAGGACAGCTTTCCACTACCACGGATAGATCAGCTCGTCGACGCAACTGCCGGGCATTAGCTTCTCAGCTTTATGGACGCCTTTTCTGGGTATAATCAAATCCAAATGCACGCTCCCGATTGGCAAAAGACCGCATTCATCACGGACCAGGGGCTCTACTGCTACAAAGTTATGCCCTTCGGACTCAAAAACGCCGGGGCAACCTACCAAAGATTGGTGAACAAGATGTTTGCAGATCAACTAGGCAAGACTATGGAGGTATATGTCGACGACATGCTCGTCAAAAGCAACGCTCAGAAGATCACGTCGACGATCTACGCGCCACATTCGGAATACTAAGAAAGTATCGTATGAATCTCAACCCTAGCAAATGCGCTTCCGGAGTGGGCTCAGGAAAATTTCTTGGCTTCATGGTCAACCAGCGAGGAATTGAAGCCAATCCAAAAAAAATCCAGGCCCTCCTCGATATGAGCTCACCTCGCACAGTAAAAGATGTTCAGCGGCTCACAGGAAGGATCGCAGCACTCAACAGGTTCGTCTCAAAGGCTACTGACCGATGTCTTCCCTTCTTCAAACAGTTGCGCAAATGCAAGGAAATGACATGGACTCCCGAATGCGAGCAAGCTTTTCTGGAGCTAAAAGCCTACCTCGGTTCCCCACGGCTGTTGTCCAAGCCGGTGCATAAAGAAGAATTACTCCTGTACTTAGCGGTCTCAGCAGCGGCAGTCAGCTCGGCTCTAGTCCGGGACGACGAAGGAATACAAAGACCTGTTTATTACGTTAGCAAAGCCTTGATTGACCCGGAAACACGATACCCTCAAATCGGAAAACTCACCCTGGCTTTAATTACCTCGGCCCGCAAGTTGAGGCCATATTTCCCAGCGCATCCAATAGCCATATTAACCGATCAGCCACTACGGCAAGTGCTGCAAAATCCCGAAACATCAGGTCGTCTCGTCAAATGGGCTGTCGAGTTGGGCAAATTCGATTTACGTTACCGACCTTGTACAGCAATCAAGGGACAAGCTATAGCTGACTTTATTGTCGAACTAACCGAGCCTCATGAGGCTGAGTGCAATCGTGAACTTGTCATGCATCCGGAGGTAACGCATATCACACCTTCTTGGACATTACACGTCGACGGTTCTTCCAATTCACAAGGCAGCGGCGCTGGTCTCGTTCTATCCTCACCCGATGGAATCAAAATTCAGTACGCACTTTGATTCGGGTTTCGGGCCTCAAATAATGAAGCAGAATATGAAGCCCTCCTAGTCGGTCTCCGCCTCGCCTCAGAAATAAGAATACGATCGGTAAAAGTATTCAGTGACTCGCAACTTGTGGTCGGGCAGGTGACTGCGGAATATCAGGCGAAAGGAGGAAGAATGGCTGCATATCTAAGCAAAACTCAGGAGCTGCTGTTGCGATTCGACCATTATGAAATCGTCCAAATTTCACGAGATGGGAACACACACGCAGATGCTCTCGCAAAGCTTGCATCATCAGCAGACGATGAGCTCGGCAGAATGATACCCATCGAGTTCCTCCCTCAGCGTAGCATATCGTCAAGCGAGTTCACGGGAGTCTTTCCGATATCGAAAAATCCAGATTGGAGAGATCCTATTATTTAATTTTTACGATCAGGCGAGTTACCTGACGACCAGAAAGAAGCTCGGCGCATCCGCTATAGATCAGCTCGGTATACGCTGATAGATGGTATCCTCTACAAGAAAGGGTTCTCCCGCCCGTGTCTGCGTTGCTTAGGGCCTGAAGAAGTTGATTATGTACTGCGAGAAATCCACTACGGATGTTGCGGGAATCATTCCGGAGCACGGACACTTGCACAGAAATCAATCCGATAGGGATATTATTGGCCTACTATCCAGCAAGATGCACGAGATACCGTCAAAAGATGCGATAAGTGCCAACGATTCACCCCAATACCTCACCTACCGCCTGAAGAGCTCACGCCCATGGCTGGACCGTGGCCATTTGCTCAATGGGGAGTTGACATCATCGGTCCACTCCCAACGGGAAAGGGGCAAGTTAAATATGCAATTGTCGCCGTCGATGTTCGCTCGCCTCAAGTGTAAGGCTGCGATGTAGTAATAAATCTCGGTAAGACCGAGGTCGATCCACAGGGAAAGAGTAACAACTTCCTAATTACTCCAGCAACTCAGTTTAATAGAGTAAATTTCAAATTCAATGGGATGTTTAATTAAAACAATAACTTAATGAAAAATCAGAGATATAATGTACTAAGGCTTTCAAGGATCTACTTGTAGCAATCCTATGTCAATTCAGTCAATCCAAGTAGAGAACACAACTAGATTTGAAGTCCTATCTCTTATCTAGTTGGAAAATAAAGCATTCACACACATTCATCCAATTCAAGTTGAACTTCCAAGTTCAAGTCCATTCAATCAATGTAGAATTCAAATTCATAGCCTGCGGAGTAACAGCCATGCCTATGGACTATGGCCTGCTCAAAGATTACTATAATTCGAATCTAAACAAGCAACCTGTGATAATCTCAGAGAATTAAAAGGAATTCATGTCCGGAGCACATAAACTCAGATAAGACATCTCAAACTACCACCTATTGGACTGAAACATAAGAAAAATCAACTTTGAATTGAAAAATACTTAACTCAAACTGAAATTAACATAGAACTGGCTACAAGCTTCACCTCTCAGCCTTAGCTGAGAGGTTTTAGCCGAGCATAGTCATGCTACAACTAAAAACTCAAAAATAAAGCATAAAACTAGAAAAACCCGAAGATAGATGTTGTAGACGCTCCACAGTCGCCTTCAGCCTCCAAACTCACGTTCCTTCTCTTCTCTGATACCTTAGGGAGAGCCCCTAGGTGGCCTTTTATAGCAACAATCCTCCCTTGCGTCGGATTCTGCAAAATCCTACGCCTTGCGCAGCAATTTTCGGAGTCCCGAATTAGAAAGGACTCCTTCTTACGCAGAGCCGACCGGTCGTGACCGGTCGGCTGATTTTCCATTCATTCCAGCGTGCATGCCCGACCGGTCATGACCGGTCGGGCTCTTTTTGCCTTGATCCAGTATACATGGCCGACCGGTCGTGACCGGTCGGCTTATCTTCAACTTGCGAAGCCTTCATACAGTGTGCATGGCCGACCGGTCATGACCGGTCGGCCTCTCTTCTACTTGATTCCTTTGATGTGGCTGACCGGTCGGACGACCGGGTCCGACCGGTCAGCCACATCAAAGGAATCAAGTAGAAGAGAGGCCGACCGGTCATGACCGGTCAGCCTTATATTTCTTCATCTTTTTCTTCTTTTCTTCATTCACTTTCCTCTCTCTTTCTTCTTCTTTCCTTGGTCCATCTTAGGACTTCATCCAATGTCTTCAAATATAATCTTTTGGCTCCAATTTGATGAAATCCACTCTTATCTCTACAATCACAAAACACATGTTAGGTGGGCCTTTAAACCATGAAAATCATGCAAATTATGTAGTGTAATGGGCAATGCAATGTATGAATTGGAGGTTCAACACACCCCCCAACCAGCTTTTTGCTAGTCCCGAGCAAAATATGCGTGAAACAGTTTCAAACCTCCAAATCCAACTCTCTTCCAGAAATCATGTTTCTATCCATTCCAAGATGTATAAGTGTAAAATTTGGAAAAATTAGGTGTTAGAAGCTGAACCTTGGACTCTCAAGACATAATAAGTGTCTACATGAAATTCCCGCTGATTGATTGATAAATAGAAGAACTCGAACAAATTCAACCTAGTGTGCATAGTGAAAGTTCATCTCATGAGTTTCTGGGATCATCTTCTTCATAGATTAAGTAAACCAAAGATTTTAAGGTGCACAGAGCAACAACAAGCCTACGACAGGAATTTGCCTTACCGTCCTTCCGACGGCTTTCACACTACGTCCCATTTCCGGCTTTGGTTACAGTTCGACCATCCCCCGGTTGGTAATAGGTAGCCCTTTTCGAAATTTTCCACCATTTTTCTTTCCTTCCCGATTTCATCCTTTCTTTCCTTTTTCTTTTATCTTAGATAGGATTTTTAGAAATCCATATCTTTCATTATTTTCCCATGGACAAGGATGGACAAAATACCCCGGCTTGGCTGCTCAACACCTCTAAACCAAAGTCTAGCTAATCCACAAATCACATAAACCTGTCACTCATGAAAATCGTGTAATGTGAACTTGGTGTAAAGGTGTTCAAATTTTCTATCAATCTCAACAATAGGGGAATTAACATATAAAACCATTATGTTGGAAGAAATTCAAGACTACAACATCACACACTTCGTTTCTCCTCCTCTTCTACTCATAGCCTCTCAAATGTATAGAAACAAAATTTTCTAAAAGAGTTTTGAGATGTTAGAAAATTCGAAAAAAATTTGTGCATATGAAGCTCGAAATGTTGCAATATGCTAGATGAGGGATCTCATCTCACCCCCCAACCAAATCTTGCATTGTCCTCAATGTAAAAAGATAGTTAGTTAGCATGAACATGAGAACAATGGTAAAATATGAGAGAGTGAGAATTAATAGTACCTGAGAGAGCGATCATGGAGGTCTGCAATTCCAACAACTAAATCCTACTAAAACAGTAAAACAAAACTAAACCTACCTATGCTATACCTCCATCAAACTAGGAGATCAATCATCCTGATAGACAGGATCATTCAGGGAGATGGACATGTCCTCTGAATCAAATTTCTCAACAAATGGTTTAAGGCGTTGTCCATTAACTTTGAAACAGTCACCATTCGCTGCATTCTCAATCTCAACAGCCCCATGAGGAAAAACTTCTTTAACAATATATGGGCCGGTCCATCGAGATCGTAATTTTCCCAGAAAAAGATGAAGTCGGGCATTATACAAGAGCACTTTCTGTCCTTCATGGAAAGATTTCCTTAAAATGTGCTTGTCATGAAAGGCCTTCATCTTGCTCTTGTAAATTCTCGAATTCTCATATGCATCGTTCCGGATCTCATCAAGCTCATTTAATTGAAGTTTGCGAAGCGAGCTAGCTTTGTCTATGTCGAAATTTAGGGCCCGAATTGCCCAATAGGCTTTGTGTTCTATCTCCACAGGCAAGTGGCAAGCTTTCCCATAGACAAGTCTATAAGGGGACATTCCAATGGGTGTCTTGTAGGCAGTACGGTGAGCCCAAAGTGCATCATCTAATCGTAGGGACCAATCCTTGCGATCCGGTCTCACCGTCTTTTCTAAAATCTGCTTGATTTCCCTATTGGAGATTTCAGCTTGTCCACTTGTTTGTGGGTGGTATGGGGTACTCACTTTGTGCCTAATACCATATTTCTTCATCAAAGTTTCAAAAGGTCTATTGCAAAAGTGAGAACCACCATCACTAATAATGGCTCGAGGTGTCCCAAATCTAGAAAGTATATTTTCTTTGAGAAACTTGAGAACCGTACGATGATCGTTGGTTCTACATGGGATAGCCTCTATCCATTTAGACACATAGTCTACGGCAAGCAGAATATAGACATGTCCAAAAGATGAGGGGAATGGTCCCATGAAATCGATGCCCCAACAGTCAAAGACTTCAAGATGTTGAATTGGGGTGAGGGGCATCATATTTCGACGGGATAATCCTCCTAACTTCTGGCAGCGCTCGCAAGCTTTGCAAAATTCGTGGGTGTCCTTAAATAACGTGGGCCAATAAAAACCACACTGTAGAATTTTTGCAGTTGTTTTCTTTGCTGAAAAATGACCCCCACATGCTTGATCATGACAAAAGGAGATGACTGAATTGTGTTCATCATCGGGGACGCATCTCCTTATAATTTGGTCTGGGCAATATTTAAACAATAGAGGTTCATCCCAGAAAAATCTGCGCACTTCCCTTAGAAATTTACGTTTGTCTTGCGCAGTCCAATGAGTCGGCATTGCACCTGTGGAAAGATAATTGGCTATATCAGCGTACCATGGTGGATGCATAGCAACAAAGAGTTGCTCATCAGGGAATGAGTCCTCAATAGGTGACTCGTCAATGGAATTTGGTAGGATTAGACGGGATAAATGATCCGCCACCACATTTTCTACCCCCTTCTTATCTTTGATCTCCAAATCGAATTCTTGAAGGAGTAGGATCCATCTTAGCAAACGGGGCTTAGCATCCTTCTTGGAAAGAAGGTATTTCAGCGCCGCATGATCTGTATAAACAATAACTTTGGATCCTATTAAATATGGCCTGAATTTGTCCAAGGCAAAAATGACAGCTAGGAGCTCTTTCTCCGTAGTCGAATAGTTAACTTGGGCAGGATTCAAGGTCCTACTTGTGTAGTAGATGACATGGGGCTTTTTATCCTTCTTTTGGCCTAACACCGCCCCAATAGCAAAATCGCTTGCATCGCACATCAACTCAAAAGGAGTGGACCAATCTGGTGGTTGCATGATAGGAGCGGTTGTTAACATGTCTTTTAGCTTTGAAAAAGCTAATTGACATTCGGCACTCCACTCAAATTGGTTTTCCTTTTGTAGAAGGTTGCATAAAGGCCTTGAGATGTGACTAAAGTCCTTTATAAACCTTCGATAGAAACCGGCGTGTCCAAGGAAGGACCGCACATCGCGTATGCTTTTGGGTGGTGGTAGATTGGAAATTATATCAATTTTTGCCCGGTCTACTTCTATTCCATTGGACGAGATGATGTGTCCAAGGACTATTCCTCCTTGTACCATGAAATGGCATTTTTCCCAGTTTAATACAAGTTGTTTTTCCTCACACCTCCTCAAGACCAACTTCAAGTGTTCGAGACACTCATCAAAAGTACAACCAAAAATAGAAAAGTCATCCATGAACACCTCAAGAAACTCACCCACCATGTCCGAGAAAATACTCAACATGCATCGTTGGAATGTGGCGGGTGCATTGCATAACCCGAATGGCATCCTTCGGTAAGCGAAGGTACCAAACGGGCATGTAAATGTGGTTTTCTCTTGGTCTTCCGGAGCTATCTCAATTTGGTTGTATCCAGATAGCCATCTAGGAAGCAATAATAGGGATGGCCTGCCAACCTCTCCAAGATTTGATCCATAAATGGGAGAGGGAAGTGGTCTTTCCTAGTGACCGTATTGAGCTTCCTATAATCAATGCACATACGCCAACCGGTGGTCACCCTAGTCGGTATAAGCTCGTTGTTGGCATTTTCAATGATGGTAATACGGAATTTCTTGGGGACAACTTGGGTAGGACTCACCCATTGGCTATCTGAGATGGGGTAGATGATACCCACATCCAATAGCTTTAACACCTCGGCTTTGACAACCTCCATCATGTTTGGATTTAACCGTCTTTGAGGTTGTCTAGTCGTTTTTGCATTTTCTTCAAGGTGTATACGGTGAGTGCAAACCGAAGGATCTATCCCTTTGAGATCCGCTATTGTCCAACCTATGGCTTCCCGGTGTTTTTTGAGTAACTCAATCAACTTGAGCTCTTGGTCTTTTTCTAGGTGGGAGGCAATGACAACTGGGAAAGTTTCATCTTGACCCAAATATACATATTTAAGCTCTGATGGCAATGGTTTGAGGTCAAGCTTCGGTGGTTTGATGCTAGACGGTAGAGGCCTTGATGTGGTTGGTGGCAATTTTTCAAAGTGGTGCCTCCACCGGCTAGTATCAACTACCGGTCTTTCTATATTTAATGCCTGCACAATCTCTCTACTGATGGGATCTTCGAAATCCATGATATGTGCTAAGCATGTCTCCAAGCTTTCTAGTGGTTCAAGTTGGAGGAGTTCTTCTTCTTCAAAAGTTTCGAGCATGTTCACATTGAAGAACTCATCATCATCGACATCCCTATGTCTTTTGCCCAAATGAAACACATTTACCTCTAGTGTCATGTTTCCAAAAGATATTTGCATCACCCCATTCCGGCAATTGATGATTGCGTTTGATGTGGCAAGGAATGGGCGGCCTAATATCACCGGTATTTGGGTGCTAGCATCCAAAACCGGTTGTGTGTCCAAGACTATAAAATCTACCGGGTAGTAGAATTTGTCAACTTGGACTAGAACATCCTCAACTATCCCCCTTGGTACACGGATAGATCTATCAGCGAGTTGCAATGTGGTTTTGGTGGGTTTTAATTCACCAAGGCCCAATTGCTCATATACTGAGTATGGGATCAAGTTTACACTCGCCCCCAAGTCTAACAAGGCACGTTCAATCCGGTAGTCTCCAATGATACATGAGACTGTGGGACTACCGGGATCTTTGAATTTTGGGGGAGTCTTTTGAGTGAGGATGGCACTAACTTGCTCAGTTAAGAAGGCCTTTTGCTGCACATTATATTTACGTTTTGTTGTGCATAGGTCTTTTAGAAACTTGGCATAAGAGGGAATTTGTTTGATGGCATCAAGCAAAGGGATATTGATCTTGACTTGCCTGAAAATCTCTAGAATATCTTGAGAATTTGGGAGAGATTTTGGGGCAACCAATCTCGATGGGAATGGTGCTATGGGCTGGTAAATGCGTTCCGGTTGTTGTGGGGCTAAGTTAGATCCATTTTCATCCTCAGAACTTACCGGATCATTAGGCTCATCGGCCTTCACCGGAATAGTTTTGTCAATTTGTTTACCACTTCTAAGGGTGGTAATGGATTTAGCTTGCTCCATGTTTTGGTTGGAAGGATTAGGGATGCTTACTTCATGTACTTGCTTAGGATTGGGCTGAGGTTGGGCTGGAAAGGTCCCTTCCCTAGCATTCAAGCGTCCCTTAATCTCATCAACCGAGACTTTCAGCTCTTGGAACAATTGCTGATTTGATTCATTTATTTGCGCTTGCCCTTGCATAAATGCTCTCAAGGTATCCTCCAATGAGAATTGAGGTGGGGCCATATTTTGCATGGGTGGCCCTCTTTGGGAGTTGGTAGGATTGCCCGTTGGGGCATTCTTCCAACTGAAATTCGAGTGGTTCTTCCAACTCCCATTGTACGTATTACCTACCGGTCCATTGAAGGGACGTTGATAACCATATGTGGCATTGGCTGTCTCTTGCAACACTTCCTTAAATGCAGGAATTGTGGGACAATCTTGCGTGGCGTGTAAGTCGGTGAGACAAATCCCACATGTGGTTTCAACAGCTTCCTTGGGCTTAGAAACTCCATTTTTACTAAGTTCCATGGCCTCAACCTTCCTTGTGAGGTTGGCTATCCTTGCATTTACGTCGTCTTCCTCTTTAAGGACATAAATCCCTCCTTTCTCTTGAGTAGGCTTGGGGTTCTTGGGTTTATCCGAGGTATCCCAAGATTGGGCGTTTTCAGCCAACATGTCCAAGTAACTCCAAGCATCATCTGGATTTTTACTCATAAACTCGCCATTGCACATCATTTCCACAAATTGGCGCATATTAGAACTTAATCCATCATTGAAAAAATTTATAATTCGCCAACTCTCATAGCCATGATGTGGGCAAGCAAGCAGGAGTTCCTTAAATCTTTCCCAACATTGAAAGAATGATTCACCCTCTTTAGCTGAGAAATTCATTATGCCCCTTCGAAGAGTGTTTGTTTTATGAGCCGGGAAGAACTTTTTCAAGAATTCCCGGTTCATCTCAACCCATGACCCAATCGAATATGGTCTAAGAGAGTGAAGCCAATCTTTGGCTCTTTCTTTCAAAGTGAAGGGAAAAAATTTAAGTCTGATTGTATCCCCAGAAACATTGGGATAATGCAAGGTGGCCAACACTTCTTCGAATTCTTGCAAGTGTAAGTATGGGCGGTCAGAGTCTAGCCCATGGAATTTAGGTAAAAGTTGGATTACTCCCGGTTTTATGTCAAGGGTCCCACCGTTAGCTGGTAGAACTATGCAAGAAGGTGTAATTGTACGAGCAGGTTGTAGGTAATCCCGTAGTGATCTCATTGGAGGAACGTTATGTACCTCATTCTCTCCTACTCCTTCCTGATTTGCGTTTGTGGTTGGAGTAGGGGGGGAGGATTCCTTAAGGGTGTTTGATCCATACTCCCCAAACTTTCACAATGCTCTTGATAATTCCGGACTCGTCTATGGACTGACAAAGGTCCAACTAAACCACCTTCAGATTAGAGACGATTTGAATGGTTACGTTCCCAACGGGACATAAACCACTCAACCAGAAACTGAAACTAATCCTATTCTAGAAAACTAAAATCTGAAACTGAAAGAAAATTCTGCAGGAGCTAAGTTAGAAGGGTATCACCTGATGTGCTTGAACTAGAGAAAAATTCCTATAAAACAGAAAAACTTGTTAGTTCTAAGAAAATCAGAAAAACTATCCACTGCTACTTCTACAGCCACTGAAATTATTTGGAAATCGTTATCTATTTCCCCGGCAACGGTGCCAAAAACTTGTTCGCTCTCCTCAAGTGTAAGGCTGCGATGTAGTAATAAATCTCGGTAAGACCGAGGTCGATCCACAGGGAAAGAGTAACAACTTCCTAATTACTCCAGCAACTCAGTTTAATAGAGTAAATTTCAAATTCAATGGGATGTTTAATTAAAACAATAACTTAATGAAAAATCAGAGATATAATGTACTAAGGCTTTCAAGGATCCACTTGTAGCAATCCTATGTCAATTCAGTCAATCCAAGTAGAGAACACAACTAGATTTGAAGTCCTATCTCTTATCTAGTTGGAAAATAAAGCATTCACACACATTCATCCAATTCAAGTTGAACTTCCAAGTTCAAGTCCATTCAATCAATGTAGAATTCAAATTCATAGCCTGCGGAGTAACAGCCATGCCTATGGACTATGGCCTGCTCAAGGATTACTATAATTCGAATCTAAACAAGCAACCTGTGATAATCTCAGAGAATTAAAAGGAATTCATGTCCGGAGCACATAAACTCAGATAAGACATCTCAAACTACCACCTATTGGACTGAAACATAAGAAAAATCAACTTTGAATTGAAAAATACTTAACTCAAACTGAAATTAACATAGAACTGGCTACAAGCTTCACCTCTCAGCCTTAGCTGAGAGGTTTTAGCCGAGCATAGTCATGCTACAACTAAAAACTCAAAAATAAAGCATAAAACTAGAAAAACCCGAAGATAGATGTTGCAGACGCTCCACAGTCGCCTTCAGCCTCCAAACTCACGTTCCTTCTCTTCTCTAATACCTTAGGGAGAGCCCCTAGGTGGCCTTTTATAGCAACAATCCTCCCTTGCGTCGGATTCTGCAAAATCCTACGCCTTGCGCAGCAATTTTCGGAGTCCCGAATTAGAAAGGACTCCTCCTTACGCAGAGCCGACCGGTCGTGACCGGTCGGCTGATTTTCCATTCATTCCAGCGTGCATGCCCGACCGGTCATGACCGGTCGGGCTCTTTTTGCCTTGATCCAGTATACATGGCCGACCGGTCGTGACCGGTCGGCCTATCTTCAACTTGCGAAGCCTTCATACAGTGTGCATGGCCGACCGGTCACGACCGGTCAGCCTCTCTTCTACTTGATTCCTTTGATGTGGCTGACCGGTCGGACGACCGGTCAGCCTTATATTTCTTCATCTTTTTCTTCTTTTCTTCATTCTCTTTCCTCTCTCTTTCTTCTTCTTTCCTTGGTCCATCTTAGGACTTCATCCAATGTCTTCAAATATAATCTTTTGGCTCCAATTTGATGAAATCCACTCTTATCTCTACAATCACAAAACACATGTTAGGTGGGCCTTTAAACCATGAAAATCATGCAAATTATGTAGTGTAATGGGCAATGCAATGTATGAATTGGAGGTTCAACAGTCGACTACTTTACAAAGTGGGCTGAAGCAGAACCACTGACTACCATCACAGAAAAGAAGACGACAGACTTCATTTGGAGAGCGATTGTGTGTCGCTTCGGAATCCCGAATACCATAATCACTGACAATGGGCGACAGTTCGACAATCAACGGTTTCGTACATTTTGCACCGGATTGGGCATTAAAAATGTATATTCGTCTCCTCACCACCCTCAAGCCAACGGTCAGGTCGAAGCAGTCAACAAAATTATCAAGAATCATCTCAAAACAAAGCTCGGAGAAAGAAAGGGGTCTTGGGCGGAAGAATTTCCTGAAGTGTTGTGGGCCTACCGAACCACGGCTCGGTCTACTACTGGGGAAACCCCTTTCTTCCTGGCATTTGGAGTTGAAGCCGTTGTGCCTGTGGAAATCGAACTGTCCACGAGCAGGACGAGCCATCATAGACTCGACCAAAATGAAGAACAACTGCGAATAAGCTTAGACCTACTTGGTGAAGCAAGAGAAGCTTCTCAAGTACGTATAACAGCATATCAGCAGAGGGTCCGACGATACTACAATTCGAAAGTACGAGAACGACGGTTTCGAGCCGGTGACCTCGTCCTTAAAAAGGTAAACAGTAACGACAAGGCTGGTGTATTCGGCCCTAACTGGGAAGGACCATATAAGGTCATCAGCTCACGTCGTCTCGGCACTTATCGGCTCGAAAACATGGAGGGGAAACCACTTCCTCATCCGTGGAACGCCGAACATCTCAAAATCTACTACCCATGAACGATGAGTTGTGCTCAATTCAAAACATGTTTTTTCGGAACGATTATTTGAATAAAAATCCTTTCCTAGGAGTTATTCTACGACGATCTTTCAATACAACTTAGTATCAATATAGTACATTTAACTCTACTGACAGGTGGGCATATAGGCGGCCGACCTGGCTAGCCAGGTCCCAGATTGTTTCGACAATACGAAAGATCAACGACAATACGAAAGATCAACGACAATATGAAAGTAAAATTTGCAACAGGATTAGCAAAATATGCCTCAAAGGGCTTGTATTCAGAATTTTGTTGTGTACAAAAAATAAAAAATGATACAGATACAATCTAATCCTTACCAGCCCCAGACGGGCCAGCACCATCATCTCCGACCCGCACCTCCTCCTCCTCCTCCTCGTCTTCGTCCACTAGCGTAAGATCTAGAGTTGGAAAGTGCTTAAGCACGAGGTGCCTGTACTCCTGAAGTCCGTTGTTGTACAAGTCCTCAGAAATAGCAGACAAATTCTCGTACTCAGCCTTCGCCCTATTAGCCTCCGCCAGGGACTTCAGCTGGACCTCCTTCAGAAGCTCAGCCAAGTGTACCTTCTCCTCCTCGGCCGTCTTCAGGGCAGCTTCAAGGGATTCGGCTTTATTCCCGTCAGATACGGCCTTGGTCTCAGCCTCCTTCAGAGCCTCTTCCAGAGACTGGACCTGAGCTTGGGATACTTCCAGCTCTGATTGCGCCACCTTCAGCTCGGATTGGGAAGACGCCAGCTCGGACCGGGTGGACGTCAGCTCAGATCGAGAAGACGTCAGCTCGGACTGAGCTTCCTTCAGAAGAAGGACACATTTGTCCAGCTCAGCCTTCGCGTTCTCGGCTTTCTTCTTCCAAGAAGAAGTGGCAACCAGAGCCTTCTGCGCCTGGTGGTTCCGCTCGGCCATCACCTTACGGATCATGATGAGTGCGGCCGAATCCTGCAAAGCAATACAGTTAGCACACAACACAGGAAGCATCACAAGTACGCGGAAAAGAAATTAAAGGAGTTCGTGAAGTTACCCTGAGGCAGCTCTCTATCACCACCCCAACTATCTGATCCGGGTCGGAAGAGGCAATGATATTCAATTCTTGAGGGATGGCATGGTTAACACGCATATACGCGTTGACACCCTCCATCTAGTTTGAATACTGCTCCGTCAGCGGAGGCATCTCGACCCGGTCCAGCCGTTGTTCAGCCGGGGCAGCATGAAGTTGAGAAGGTTGAGAAGAGGAGGCACCCGCAGCGGGTTGGTCAGGTCCAACTGCGGCAGGTTGGGAGGTCTGAGAGGAGACGGTGGGAGGCACGGATATGTTGATGGGCTCAGCTCGGGATCCCGAGCTATCCAGCACATTGATCACCGGGTCATCAGCAGATGCCACCGGGGCGGCCGTTCGCTTGGTTCTGGGCCCCGTTGGCTCGGTTCTGGGCCCCGTTAGCCCGATTCTGGGCTCCGTTGGCTCGGTTCTGGGCTGAACGGAGTCCGAGCTGGTATGTTGTCCTGATCCACAAACGAAGGATTGGGGCAGGCGAGGCGGTCCTTGCACCTCGGCAGTAGCCACCCTCTCCTAGGGGGCTCCGCAAAGCTTTGCCCTCGGTCTAGGAACCGAGCCGGAATCCTCCGCTTGGAAATTGCCTTCGGAGCCATTCCTGCCCAAGTAAAGATAAAAAAAAAAAAACATGAGGACAGCAAAACAAAGAGCAGAAAAGGTGGGTCATCAGTTCAGCCTACTGACCTGCTTCAGCAACGGAGTTGAGGGTGATTACTTTCCGGAAGTCCCTCTCTGCAACAGGGACGGCGCGGGCTTTGTGAATCTGTCTTTCTTGAACTACAGACAACGCCACCCGAATAGTCGCCGACACTGTAGAAGAAGCAGATACATACATTAAAAAAAAAACATATATAGTTTTCGGAAAAAATCAGAAGAGACAGTTAGGTCGGGACTTCATCCGACCTGGCAGAGCGAAGTCGGCTCGGACTCGGAATTTCAGGGGTTGGGGCTCGTCAGGCGCGCACTCCCAACTGCCCGACGCGAAGAACCACTTCCTCTTCCAAGTTTTGGTGGAGGAGGGCATACCAGTAATCAACGAGCCGCCCTGACCCGGCAACGACGAAAAATAATAAAGTCCTTGGCCACCCAAGGACTTGAGAATATACATAGAGAAAAGTTCATTGGAGGTAAACTCCTTATTTCCTAGTCTCAGCCAGAGTATATAGCATCCGACCATGCACTTCCAGGCATTCGGCTGCAATTGGCTCGGAGATAAACCTAAGACGCTAAGAACTTCCCTCACAAAGGGGTGTAAGGGCAACCTCAGCCCGAATTCCAAGTACATCAAGGACATGACTACCTCCTCTGCTCTGGGTCGACTCGGCCTATCGGCTCGGTCAGGAACCCTAAACTCTATATAGTCCGGGATATCGTATATCTCCTTCGCAGCGTCCAGTTCTTCCTGGGCAATCTGCGAGATCATAGAATCTAACTCGAAGGGCTCTCTATTGGCCGTAGCACTACCGGCAGCTGACTCAGGAGGCTCAGATTCTCCCTCTCCAGTGGCCCCTTCCACCCTTAACCCGGAATCCGATTCACTGGAACCTGCCCCCTCATGGCAAAGGAGGGGTAAATCAGACTCACGATCATCATACCTCACCTTGAGGATGGCCTCAGAGCATGAAGTTTCTGGCTCCGACATTTCTCAAATAAAAAAAAGAGAGGAGAAGGAGGGAAAAGTTCTTTGAAGGAAAGAAAATGAGCGTACCAGGACGCTGGCACAGCCGCGGGGAAGAAGGAAGTTGAAGAAAATGGGGGAGGAAGAAGAACCAAGGTACGGATGCAGAAAAGAGAATGAAGAAAGGTTTCCAAAATCTGGCTAAGTATTGGGTTATATACTCGAGAGAGGATTTGAGCCCTACGCAGGTCTCAATGCATTCAATGTGAAAGCGACACGTGGCAACTCCCTACTTGATGAATTCGAAAAGCTGCGCCGTTCAGGACACGCGGCGACACCCCGTTCGACTAAATCATATCGGCGATATCGCGCCGTACGGAGAAATGATGACTCCTCGATATATCAAGAGACGCATTTAATGCCCTCGATAAATCGAGGGACGCATTTACTGCCATTTTTCTGCCCATTGAAATGACGGCGTCGCGGATACAGAACGACAAAAATTATTTAGGTCGGCAATTTCCTCTTGAGTTTTTACCCCCGAGCTGAGCAGAACACCCTCAAGGGTAAAAAGGGAGCTTCTGTTATGGGTAAAAGAGCCGACCTGATAGGGAGCAGATTCTGCCGACCCGAGAAGGACGAGCCGACCCATCTCAGGTCCCGGGTACGAATCGGGTCGTGTTAACCCGATTCAAACTGGTCGGCTCGGTCCGATGTAATGAAGATCGTATTAAGCGAGCTGAGCTGTAAATCCGCAATCTTGGGCTCACGCCAAGATATCAGGGGAAAAGATCGACATCCCCAGCTTTTAGGGATAAGGATCTTCGTTTGTTATGAACATATCCTAAGATCTCGAGAACCCAACTGGCAGTCCGCTAAAATCACGACTCTCCAAAGGGCAAGCAATCTCGCGGCCTAAGTCTATAAATAAGGATATTCTCGCCATTATCAAGGTATGCAAGCTAATATCAATCTACTCTAAAAATATCCAATTATTCAAGATCACTGACTTAGGCATCGGAGGGCCATTGGCTGGACCCCCAGCCACCCCCCTTATCCTCTGTGTTCTTTTGCAGGATCTGAGAATTACGTCATCTCCATCCTCTCATACCAGAAAACCAACTTCATTCAACCATCTAGATCATGGATCTACGTTTGTGTCTGTTGACCATTTTTTGGTAACAACAGTGGGAGATAACGATTAGTGATCAGAATGGCTAATTCTGAAAGACTTCCCACAGACGATGCCAATCTGTTTACGTCTAATTTAGTAATAAGATCCTCTAGACGTTCACCTTCCTTCGAGCAAGCTTCCCTCCAAACCTGAAAGAGTAAAGGAGAAAACTAAGGGTGGCCGGCGTTCAGCCGTTGGCCCTCCGAAGCTTAAGTTAGACGAGATATGGTAGTAAAGTAAAAGGTAAGATATGAGCTTAGAAGCTATGTACCTTTAACACCTATGGAGCCATCTATTTATATAGATCTGGGTGATCCAATCTGTTACACAAGCCATTAAGATCACTGTTGATCTCAAGGGACAAGATACTTATCTTATTAATCCTTAGGTAAAGGGATGGACCAACAACTTTAGACGTCTAACTGATTACGTCTCTTGATGGAGATGTTCAGAGTTATGAATAGGGACAAACCAAAGTTGATCTATACAGACTACTGGTGCTGAAAGGCGGTGACTATTCAGGCTCGAAGATAACCTCATCTAACAACCTTGAACTGAGCTATTCGCATACGGAAATGCGACCCCTTTCGAAGACCACGAGCCGAGCTGCTCGCATGCAGAAGTGCGACCCCTTTCAACGACCACGAGCTGAGCTTCTCACATGCGGAAGTGCGACCCCTTTCGACGACCACGAGCTGAGCTGCTCTTAAGCAATTGACGGTGTGGTCGGCGGTCTGGGACATAGTACGAATGGAGGGCTCACGATTAAGCAAGCTAGTTGCGACTATTATTGAGTGACGCTTCTTCGGTGACCATCTTTTATTCCATAACAAGCATGGTTCGGTCCGACCGAAAATGGCTCAGTCTGACCGAATTTCAACAGAAATTGCAGTTCCGTCACTATGTAGATTTTGAGGTTTTCAATCCGACTGAGCAAGGTATCGGTCCAATCGAATTAGGGAGATTTTCGGAGCTCGCATGTTGTGATGAATTAGTCGATTTTGATCCGATTAGAGAAATCGTCGGCTGGCCTCGGTCTAACCGAAGGTTAAGTTCGGTCCGACTGAAGGCGTAATCGACTGCCTTATGCATTTTGTGCACATTTCATATTTTCCTTCCTTATTTGTTTAGAACTTTCTTAATTATGTTTTAGCGTTTTGTTTAGGGTTATACAAGGTTGTTAAAACTCGCTTATGAGGGGATCATCATACTATTCAATCAATAAAATCTCTAGTTTTTACCAATCTTCTCTCATGGATTTGATAATTCTCTTGTAGAATCAAGAGCGCCTTGTGGATTCAAGGTACTTTTCGATCGAGGAAGACGGTGATCATCCTCATCATGTCCTTCCCTGTGTCAGTTAGTATCAGAGCGAAGATTTTCCCTCATATCGACGACTTCTAATGAAGGATTGGGCAACAATCCCATGAACAATGCTCTGGGGAACTATCATTTAATGATGACGGCTTCCGAGTCATTCCAGTGGGAGAATCGGAAAGTCATGTGTAACGCCCTGGATTTTCACCAGCTTGGAAATTGGATGTCTTTTGGCATTATCTTTGAATTCTCGACTTGAGTACATGAGCATGCGTTTATTCACACGTGTTTGGGACCAAAGGGGGTGATTTTGGGTCCACCAAAACCACCCAACATCAAAATTTTGGAGTTTTTGGACAGAGTTCAGCGGCGCCACCGTCGGTTACTAGACAGTGTCCAACAATGCCACCCCCAAATCGGTAGTTTGTGTATGCTAACTTCGAAAATTCATATCTCCTTCATTATAACTCCGATTGAGGTGATTAAAAAGATATATTGAAGAGTTATGAGTCTAATTTTATAAATAAAAAAAATTAAGGTTGATTCAGGGAAGTTTTAGAAACTATACAATAACCATCGATTTCAGGCGACGTGTACTTCTAAAATTTTATTATTTTTTATAGAACTCAAAATAATATGAAATTTTGTGAAAAGAAATTAAACTTAATGATAACTTACCAAAAACATTTCAAAAATAATTCAGTAACTAAAAGTTATAAAAACATTCCACAAATATGGCCTGTTGAAACTGAAAATTTCTACAACAGCAAGTTGTTATTAGACATGACGTATCTTTTTCATCTTAGAGTTTTAGTATTCGGTGTCTTCTTAGGAAATGTTTCTAATCATGTCAGAAATCATCTTAGATAATTAAATTAGGATTTTATATTTTATTTATTTATTTATATATTTATATATTTTACTGTTCTAGATAGGTATAGTTTAATCGAATTAGGACTCTTGATTAGGGTGATTAAGATCGAATCACTATTTCCTCTAATTGTGAACAGGCCATATGATGAACTTAGCTAATCCAAATCGTAACCATCATGCATGAGAAATCTTTATATCCAATTCATTCTAGAAGTGGTCGGATTAACTAAACAATATGTCAACCGCTCGTTAGTGGGCCACTAAACCCGAAACTAAGGAACATCGTACGTCTTAGTGGGCTTGACGTCCCTCGTAGGATGTTAAGCTAAGATTATGAGCTGAATTACTCAATTTAGAATTAAGATGGTGGCACATGTGATGTGTGAACCTGCCTTGAATTTTTCAGAACTTAAGTGAATTCTACACACTCGAACTTACACGAAGTTGTGGGTTTCAAGCTGTTAGATTTTAATCAAAATTAAGATCCTAGTCTTAAACATTTTTCTGCAAGTATCCCTAAAGTCGCAGTCCTGATCGATGATCGATGACCATTAAACCAACCCTTCATAATATTCGTTAATTATCGCATCTGAAATGCGGGCAATCATGGCCTTAGATGGATCCACTTGTAGCAATTATCCAATGAAAAATACTGACTCGTGTGGACCCAAGTTGGCCCCAAGGGCTAGAAACAACCTCCTTTAAGGTTATACTACCAAAGAGTAGCCATTATGGCCATTTGTACCACATTTGGCACTATAAATACCCCTTATTTGGTAGCCCCTCCCCTAAATTCAAATTTTGCTAAGGTTTGTGACAATGAGAAAAAGAGAGAAAGAGAAAGAGAGAGCTAATGAGGTTGAGAGTTGGGTCATATGATCTTGCTCTCGGTAAGGGTTTGATTGCTTCAACAAACCTTTGTTGTTACCGTCTTCTTTCGCTGAATCTACCACCATTTAGAATCAAAGGTAAGATACGAATCCTACCCTCCAATTTCATACCCTATAGTATAAAATTCTCTGAATCTTGCCTAAACCCTTTGGATTTGATTAAGAATCGATGTTTCACTCAAAATTCAAAACCTTAATTAGAGGTTCAATTAGAATAGATCCTAAGTTCCTAACGCTATTTTGTATTTAATCATAGAAATTTGAGTTTTCTCCAAATTTTCGACATTAAGGCCACATTCGAATCGAGAGTTTTCGACACTAAGGTGAAGATCTACCCTCAAGCTTCTTCTCGACAATTTTAGTTAGTCATTACTTGAAATTATTGAATTTGCCTATTTTACAAATGCGATAATTACTTTTCGATGCCATTAAAAATGTGTTCGATGCCATCGAAAATTATGTTCAATAAATGAAGAATCTATTTGGACTATTTCTTCGACCCCATCAAACCAAACTTTGATCCAATTGAAGTGGTTGTTTTATGATCGTTTTCTAGTCATTGCGAGCAAGTCTATTTCATCCCCTTATTAGAGCTTGGGCATCATCAATGAGAGAATCCAATAGAGCTTTGCTAGGACATTTACCTTTCATCCTTCTTGCCAAATGCCCTAAACTCTTGCGTTCATTGTTCAATCCATGTTGATTTGAGCAATATTAATGAGTATTTAAAGCTTGGATTGAAACATGAACTCAAGACTTCATTAATGGCTTTTGACCCAATTCAAAATAACAATATCCGTTGTTATAAATGTCATTAATGATGTTCTTAGTGAAATCCTTCTACCTTCATTAAAGCCCTATCTTAAAGAAGGTTTCAACCAAACCCTAATCCCTCACCTCGGAAGCTACAATAGAGTATTCAATGCAAGGTTGCTGATCGAGGGAGCTGAAAAAGGAGTCATTTGTGCAAGCCAAAGCTTCTTCAACCAAGGCGCATTTAAGGGCTCATCCAGCTAAGTATTTCTTAGTGTTAGAGTCCAAAAAACCATCTCTTGTGTAAAGATTTGGGTTTCAGAGTTTGAAGACCCAAATTTGTGTTGATCCTTATGTAGGACAAGTCCATAGGTAGGACAAGTCCTTGTGTAGAACAAGTTTGTGTGTTGGACAACTCTATGTGTTGAGCACCGACAAGTATCGAAAGTCTAGACCTTTTATAGGTTGTAAAGGTTTATGGTGAACCTCATTTAAAACCATTGAGATAGTGAAATCTGGCCACTTAAGGAGTGAGTGGATTAGCCGGGAGTGGAGTAGGCACGTATTCGAACCACTATATATCATGTGTTATGGGATGAATGAATCTTGTCTATATGCTTGCATTTTATTAAGTCTCTTTAAGATTAAGATAATTTGTTTCTCATGTGCTAGATACTTTTGCAATCCAAATTCATGATTCTAACATATAGATAGATTGCTTGCATATCAAGTGTTTGTGGAATTCACTCATCGATGTTCTTTAGACTATCATGCCTATCTTATAAATACTCTTGAATACACTTCTATGCATGTTTACTTGTTTAAATTAAGAATTTAAAAAGTGTCATATTCCCCCCCCCCCCCCCCTAGGACATAATCTAAGTTTCTTACTTCTATAAGTGTGGTAATCGGACTTATACTGCAATTTCACCAAGTTCAAGGATTTGTATCCATTTTCCGATACAATGGTACCTCAAAATTTTGAGGTACCCAAATTCAAGTAGTATACCGACACCAGGTGCCCCACAATCCACCTCAAAGCATTCAATGGAAAGCTCGATGCCATGACAGGCGACAACGAAGTGTTAATTCGTGTCTTCCAAAATTATCTCAAGGGCGACGTGTTAGATTGGTACATGTTACTCGACTATCATCAAATAAAAGCTTGGGACTACTTGTCCCAAGCATTTGTTGATCATTTTGCATACAATCCAAACATGATATCCAAGAGAGCATATCTTTTTCCTTAAGACATAGGAATGATGAGACTTTGTTAACACAAAATGGATGGTGGTGGACCATGATGGTCAAAATGAAGACACCTATTAACAACGAGCATATGTCCATCGTCATCCACTTGGCGAATTGAGTATCTTTGGGTACTTTATCTCGTATCCATATACCAACTTCACCCACCTCAATCGCCCTTAGGGAACAAGTCGAATTAGAATAAGACTTAGAATTATCTCCCCTTGGCCTCATCAAGCCACTCCAATAAAGTGGATTTATTAAACGGTAAGTGTATTGGATAAACGAAGGTAATGGAAAGTTCTCAGTGTAATAAAAGTTAGCAATCATGTCATCTTTGCTTAAGGTGCATCATTCGCCCCTAATAGAGACAACAACAATAGCAACAAGGGTAGAGGTGGAACCCACGATACCCTAACTAGAATCAAGAGATGGGGATAACTAGTACAAAGGCAACTCCTTACCCGACTATATCCTCAGCCCCCACCAAATCATCTACAACTAAACTATAATGAAAATGAGTATTATGCATTCCATCAATCCAAGGGTCACACAACGGATCATTGTTTCACCTTAAAGCACACAAACTAGGATTTGATCGATCAAAAGAAAACATCAATCGTTACCCCTGACATAGCTGCTAACAACATCCTCCAGAGTCCATTACCACAGTACCAAGTGGATCCCAATTCATCAAGTACCCCTACTGCAATGCCATCCAGAGATAGCCTCCTCACTCTGCTCCATATCAAGTTCAATCTTTTCATGTCATCAACTCCAATCTAACATCTACACTGCTTGTCTTGCAAGGGGCACCTTCCTCCAACATGGCCCACCCTCCTATCCTGGTCCTCTAAGGGAGGGCCCCTAAGCCAGCATATTCCACAGCTCCCAACCAAAGTCAAGCATGTTCCAATCCACCTTTAATCCTCTTAAGGAGGGCCCCCAAGCCGACATACTCCCCAGCTCCCAATTCTAGTCAGTTATGGTCTGATGCACCCCTAGTTCTCTAAGGGAAGGCCACTAAGCCAACATACTCAGTGGCTCTTAGTTCTAATTAAGCATGGTCCAGTCCACTCTTATAAGTCCTCCAAGGGAAGGCCCCGAGCCAACATACTCATCGAGCCATCCGGTCCAGTCCACAATCCAACATGGTCTAGGCAGCCTCTTGTCTACAAAGGGAGAACACCCGAGACATCATTCGTACCACATACCTTAGCGAAATCGAGATATCCCTCTATCAGCCAGTCTTCTTCCAAGACAAGAGCCCAGCTACTTACTCGGTCCCCCCAGCATACAACTAGCAGTTGGTTCTCTAAGAAATAGCCCCCTCCTCGATCGGAATGCCGCATCCCTAGCATGATCAGTGCCCAACTTAAGTCATCCAGTTACTTTGCACAATAAAGGCAATTACTACTTTCTGAATTCGTCATCACCTACGTCATTCATAAGGCAATCAAGGGGCAAGCACTAGCTGATCATCTCACAGTGCACTCTCCACTAGACTACCAGTCATTGAAGACCTTCTTCCTTATTGAGGACATCATCTTTATCGAGGGAGAAGAAAATATTGAGGCAAACAAGGGTACTATGCACTTCGATAATGTCTCCAACACAAAAGGAAGTGGAGTAGGGGCAATCCTCTACTCCCCTAACGGCATTATAGTTCTAATCTCCCAGTGTCTAGCATTCGTGTGTATGAAGAACATTATAGAATATGAAGCATCAATCACCAGTCTAAAGGAAGCCATCATCTGGGGCATAAAGAATCTGAGGGATTTAGTGATTCACAACTCATCATCTATCAAATAAAGAGTGATTGGAAGACCAAAGGTGAGAAGTTAATCCTATATCAAGTCTATCCAGAGAATTTAAATAAAGAATTTGACCGGTACATGACGCGCTCAAAGAATCAATGCACCGATGATTTAGCCACCCTTGCATCCATGCTAGAAATTTTGAGGAGAGCAGCACTTTGGAGCTTACTTCAAGCTTCAAGAAAATTCTGCATTCTACCTGTAAATTGAAGAAGCTGAAATGTCGCATGACAACTATTAGAGTCAATGCACTGGAAAAACAATGTGTGCCCTAATACACTGGCTATGTGGATGTGATGGAGTTAATCACAAACATTAATCTTAATGATCATGAGTCCTTCATAGACATGTATTATATACCTTATACATTTTAGTGTTATATTGATCTTGTTATTCATTGGGTCATGTGAAAAGTACACAATACATCCTTTAATCCTAGGGAACTTGAGATTGGACACAGTGGTCACTGACTAGGAAGAGTTGTGTTTTATGGATCTCAGTACCCAAATTAGGCATAAACATCACAAATGTTTGAGACACATATGTGAACATAGATTTTAGAGATGTTCAGTCATCTAGTATGAGGGGACTAACTTGAATTAGGATGGAAAGTCTCCACGTCATAACTAACCTAGAGTTGGTCGTGTCTTTTACATGTACCCTACATAAGAGAGTGAGTGTGTCATAGATATAGGATCGTAATATGCACACTTGGATATTCACATTAGTGGATCAAGGTTTAAGGCAATCTGGGAACTTATTAGCCTGAATCGTGATCACGAGATTATGAAACTTGATTATGCGCATTAATTGATCAATCCTTAGACCTGGAGACGTGTGAGGCTCTTAAATCTTAATTGGGCAGTTTTGGCTCATTTTATGAGACTACTTAGAGGACAATTAAGGTGAGTGATATTGGGTACGTCCATCAAGGTTCATTAATTCTTCCATGGGCTGACAAATGATCTACTACGTTTACTTTAGGACTTGTTTAGAACGAGATCTAATTAAATCAGAAAATCATCAAGTGATTTTTCTGCTAGGTCGAACACTTAAAAAGGTTATAATCGACTTTTAAAAGGTTTTCAACCATCGAAGTTTGTTTTAACTGTTAAAATTATTTTAATTACACTTGGTGATGATCTAATAACCCAAATCTGATAGTCCACTTCATGATCGGCATGCAATCTAGATCATAGGTGGATGACCATAACAGTGGAAGGATTAGATCATATATGTGTGCATAATAGAGGTGGATTGACGGGTTTATTCATAGTAAGGTATACTAAAGTTTGTAAAGTGAATGAGCACTATACTGAGTGTACCTCCTAAAACCCTACCCTTTACTTATGTAATATTCTTATTGCGGAGGGAAAGCCTAAGAAGAGAGAGCTTGGACATCCCCCTTCTAGACATCCCTACTTGTCCAAAGAGAAGAGGTGTTAGAGAGAGAGAGAGAGAGAGAGAGAGAGATCCACCTCCCTCCCATGCTAACATCATCACCCTGCTTCTCCTTTCTTTGTGTTGTCCACTTGGGTGGATGATTAATACATTTTCTCAGCCCCTACTAGAGAAAAAATGTGTTTTCTCCTTGGACTCCCTGAATTTGTAATAGATCGGGGAGACACTCCTTAGTTTAGAAGATTGGCATCTATAAATCCGCATCACAGATATTGTCTATGCAAATATTAATCACATCTAAGTGTGATCATGACCTTCAATGTTTATTCTTTCATTGAAGAATTTAATGTTACTACAATTAAGGCATCTTGGGTAGGGTTCTTAATAAAAATAAAAAATAAAAAAATTTGTTGTGTACGCAATTTTGTTGCATATATGTGTCAGGACCCAATAGGTTGTATCAAAGCAAGGTGAGAACGGGTTAGAAATGGTGGAGAAAGGTTTGATAGGAAAAAATGGAGGAAAAGGAGCAAGAAAAGGAAAAGAGAGAAGAAAAAGAAAGATGTTTGCCCAAAGTCTGTGAGTAAGGTTGCAATCGAGGATACCCAATAATCTTTTTACTAAAAGAGTGTCTAGTATTCCTTCCTCCTTGTTGGTGGAGCCTTCAAAGTATGTTGAAATAGGGTCTCACGACCAGTTGGCCAGTCTGGCCAAACGGTCTAATTAATGGTTGGGCAGCAGTGAAGTATCTAGACAGTCTAGGTATCCTGACGACTAGTCGTCGACCGGTCACTAGGTGTTGTGTGACCAAGCAAGATCGATCGGCCCTTTGAGGCGGAACGGGTGAAATTTTGAGCAGAACTCTCTACACTCTTTTTGTCCACCTGCGATCGGCAGCGGTGGCGGTGTTCTTCATGGTTATGCGGTTTTATATAAATTGTTACTATTTTCGGGTTCCTCTTATAAATAGGATGATAATCCAAATTTGTTGTAAGCCAAGGATTCCTGAGTATTATTAGCGTTTGTTTACGTCATTTTTTGCAACAGTGTCCTCCAGGAGCTCACCTTCTTCCCAGGCAGTCTCCTCCTGAACCTGAAAAATTACAAAGAAAAATGAGGGGTGGCCGATATTCGGCCGTTAGCCCTCCGAAGCTTAAGTCAGATGAGGTAGAACTATAAAAGAGAGAATGAAAATCCGGAGAGTCAACTATTTATACATATCTAAGTGATCCAGCCTGCTACACAAGCTGTTAAGATTACTGCTAATTTCAAGGGATAAGCAGCTTATCTTGTTAATCCTTAGGTAAGGAGGTAGCCTGAACATTCTAGACGTCTAGCTGATTATGTCTCTTGATGGAGATATTCGAAACTATGAATAAAAACAAACCGAAACCGGCCTATATGGACTGCTGATACTTATGAGATGAGGGACGTCCTTACCAGAGACCAGAGACCAAGACCGCTCATATGTCGAGAGCTATTCATATGAGGGGGGCTGCTCATATAGGGAGTACTCGCATTTTGGGATGCGACCCCTTTCGACGAGCACGAGCTGAGCTGCTCGCAATTTAGGATGCGACCCCTTTCGACGAGCACGAGCCGAGCTGCTCGCATTTTAGGATGCGACCCCTTTCGGCGAGCACGAGCCGAGCTGCTCGTATTTTAGGATGCGACCCCTTTCGACGAGCACGAGCCGAGCTGCTCGCATTTTTGGATGCGACCCCTTTCGGCGAGCACGAGCCGAGCTGCTCGCATTTTAGGATGCGACCGCGATTCCTCTCGACCATTCTTTGATCACATCTCTTTAAAGCCAAATTTATCTACAACAGCGTTATTGGGAGAGAGTTTTTGGTGAGAGAGAATGCTTTGTTCTTCCTTGGGTTTCATTGTGAGTTGTTCATCTTCGCAATCTTCTAATTCATGGTATAGTTGTCGTTTTGTGCCATGGTTTTTTTCCGTAAGGGTTTTTCCATGTAAAAATCGGATCGTCTCTGCGTGGTTGTGTGCATGTGTGATTGATTATCATGTGGTGATCGTTTGATTCTTCTCATTGTCGTGTATTAATTGTTTGATTCTTCTCGGTGCTTCCGCTAACTGGGTAATCCCAACACTTCTCACATATCCTAAGCTAGGATTTACATCTTGCGTATTCGCTTCACTTATTTCTGCTAAACAGGTAGTGATTAGAATTGACCTTGACTGCGATCACAAATGCTTTTACATATCTTATAGTTCCTTAACCGATATGCTTTGTATCGTCCAGTTCGGGCCATATCAGAGCGATACACCTAGATCACCAATAGCAGAAAAAAAAAATAATAATAATCCTGGGTCCGATTCATCTGACCACGGACAGATATCCACAACAGATCTCTGGAGGACAATCCGAACCTGTTAACTCTGTCCAGTAAATAGACAGTTAAGAATTATAAAGGCCTTAAAAAGGTAAAGATTCAACTAAAAGATAGGTGGCTAGGATCTTCCAATCTACGACATTTTGGGAGCATAGGCCATCCACAGTGGTCCCAGCTTGCCAATTGTTGGACTGTGGATCCATCGATCTACTTAAACAAATTGAAGCCTATTTGTAATTTCCATACAAAAACCTTAAGAGCATGGTTAAAAGACTCAGCAACTCTCCGACTGACTCGTTCTGTTATGAGTCAGATCGGCTCCATCTGAGTCAGGGCGACTAGAGCAGTTAAAATTCTCAACTCAGACTGAATTGCCACTTTTTGAGGCGGGTTGGCTCGCCTGTGTTTGGAGTGACTCGTGATTCTGAACTGAGTCAAGCACCGCAAGTCAACTTGTGCAGGCTCTACTCGTGGTTTTGAACTGAAGCGAGTACTGTGAGTCGACTGGGGTTGCTTCGCCCGGGTTGACTCAGATGAGTCAGCACCAACTCGTCAGTCTTGAGTGATGCCTTAGTGCTCATCCATGGCCTTGAAAATAGACCACTCGATAAGAAAAAAGAAAACCAACTTGGGATAGATAGGATCATCCAACTCGTGTAATTTATGCATGGTGGGCCATAAGGTGTGGACTGAGCCTAATGTGGGGTCCACGTGTCTCCTTATCAAAATACGATCATAATAACTTATGGTGGGCGACAGGTGCACAGGAATCTCGACGATAAATACATGTACATAAAAGCATTTTGTAACACGTTTAGAGCAGATTAGTCATGTTCCAGTTTAAATTTAAGTAGGAATGGTTCCTCATGATTTCGTACTCCTGCACCACCAACAACCCAATAGTCCAAACGTCCATGTCATTACTCCGCAGCAGGCATTGTTTGAATGTTTGTCTAGCTCTTCTTCGCTATGGGCTTGTGCAAGTGGGGCCCATTTTCACTAATGTAAACTATTCATATAGTGGGCCTTATCATGGATGGCCCATGCATGCACAAAAATTTCTTCAGAACGGAAGATTTCAAGTCTTTGCAGGCTGATGCCCCAACAGTACTGTACATTCGGCAGAAAATGGACGTGGATTAGCTGGGACCTGGATCCAGCCAGGTGGGTAAGATGGGGCCCACCTCAATGTATCGGTTGTATATCCAGGCCGGTGATCCATTTTTCAGCTTATTTTGGGGCGCGGTCCCAAGAATGAAGCAGATACAAATCTCAGGTGGATCATACCACACGAAACAGTGGTCATTGAACGCCCATCATTAAAAATTTCTTAAGGTCCATCCTAATGTTTATTTGCCATCCAACCTGTTGATAAGATCGCACAGACCTGATGAAAGGAAAACATCTTGATCCAAACATTTTGAGGCCCACCCGAAGCTTTTAATTGTGGAAATTTTATATCTGGTTCAATTTCGGGACCATGCCCTAAAATAGCCTAGCAAAGCAGATGGACGACATGGTCATACAACATAATGATGCATACAACAAGGTGGGACCCATCGTCAGGATCATGTCTACTTGGCTGGATCCAGGGTGGCAGCTAATCTGTCGTTAGCAGACAATACAATAGAGGTCGGATCCTCTGCAAAGCTTTGTAAGTTAAGCTTCACCTAAAATGCGATGCATGGGGTCCACCTCGATGTGTACATGACATCCAATCTGCCAATAATATCCAGGCTGATGTTGTCTTTGAAATCTATAAATAGGATTATTCTAAATTTAAGTGAGCCATGCACACGGTATAAAATCATGCCTAAAACTTCTAAAATGAGACATGGCTTACCTGAGTTTTTAAATGAACATATCATTTTGTTGTTCAATCATTCAAGTGGGCAACATCTTCTGAATGGATTAGATGGCTTAAAAAAAAAAACAGTGGGCCCCAAACGCAGTCTAAGAAGTCTTTAATGATAGGATGTGGATGGAAATATTGGGTCTAAGCAGGGGTTCTTGGGCCACGGTGATGTATGCTTTTTATCCATGTTGTCCGTCCATTTTGATAGATCGTGTTAGGGCATAAGCCCAGAGATGACGACACTGATACAAGGCCCCAACCAACCACACCACCAAAAGTCAGGGTGATAATGACACCTACCATCAAAACTTTCCTAAAGCCCATCATGATGTTTATTTTCCATCTAACCTGTTAATAAAGACCTGTATGAAAACTTCCCTACTCACGAGAAGCTTTGAATAGTGAGCAGCCTGTCCCAACTGTGTGGTCCACTTTAACCTTGGATTTGCCTCATTTTTTGGTTCATACCCTAAAATGATATGGCAAAATGAATGGACGGCGTGGATAAAACCCATACATCATGATAGACCCTACAGAGCCCCTGCCTTGGTTGAGTCCATCCCGACATGGGCAGGACACGATCCACATTCTTAATAATGTGTCCCATCCCAATCTTTACCCGCGACATGGCCCACCTGAGCGTTGCTTCCGCCTTATTTTGAAGCACAAGGAGAATCCGAGGCAGCAGATGATGGTCTTGATTGGATGTCATGAAAACAACAAGCCCGCCGAGGCCACGTATGCCATTATAAGTTAAGATAAACCTACAAAAGTCCTATAGAAGTTTATGTGTAAAAAGAGCCTGCAATTTTCTTGGCGCACCTTTTCAACTTTTAAGAACGTGCGCAGCGACAATCGAGCACCCGGCCTATGGCTGTCCGTCGAACTACATGAAATTGTAGTCCACAAGCTCTTCTCTGTGCACAAGCCAACCCTCAGCGATCAGAAATATTCATGGCATGTGCCCCTGTCATGCAGGGATGGCGCACTTGAAACAAAAAACCAAAAACCCATTAAACCTTCGCTCACAAAATGTATAAGTAAATAACCTGCAAATGGGGTCACAGGAATGATAACTGCTAGCGTGGCCCGATGAAAATGCGCTTCTCCCGTGACTCAGGATGTGAAATGATAATTTTTTATACCTTTTTATTGCAAGTCTACACCTAACGTCCATGCGTGGCGTGTTTTAATTGGGTCATGTCAACAGCTATAAAGAATTCTTTGGATACAAATAGCCAATAACCAGCCCTTGATGTGGCCTGATGAGAAAGCTCTCAGCGTATGAGGTAAAAAGCAGAAGTAAAAAATATTTTATATGAGTTGGTATTTTGTAATTTTTATTATAATCCATGTCTGATAAGTGCATAAGATTCTTTTTAATTAAACTGCATCTAACCTTTAGTAATTACAAACAATTTCTGTCCAGCATGACACCTAATCGATATCAGTTTTTTGGAATTTCTGAATTCTTTTCACATGGTTCTCATGGGGGCGGATTAGGTGAGACCTTGAATGCATCGTGGTGGGTGGGACCCCTGACTGTGGGGCTCACAGTAATGTATGTGTCTTAAATCCACACCGTCCAACCATTTTGAAAGATTATTTGAGGCTATGATCCCAAAAATGAAGCTGACTCAAATCTAAAGTGGACCACACCATAGAAACAATCATGATTGAATCTCTATCATTAAAAACTTCTTGGATTCCACCGGCATGTTTATTTGCCATCCAACTGGCATGTTTATTTGCCATCCAACCTGTTGATAAGGTCGCAAACACCTAGATGAAGAGACCACATAAATATCATCTTAATTCAAAGCTTTTGTGGCCCACGGGAAGTTTTTAATAGTCAATCATCATTGTTTCCTGTACTATGGCCCATTTGGGATTTGAAATTGCTTCATTTTTTGTATCCTGCCCTAAAATGAACTTTCAATACAGATAGACAGTGCGGATACAATCGCATACATCACAGAGGCCCCACAGTCAGGGGTCCCACCCACCTTGGTGGATCTCACCTAATCCATAGAACAGGCTGAACATTTAAAAATGCGGGTGGCTCATGGATGAATGGTTATGATCATAGGGATGCCCAAGCAAGCAAGAAGGCATGGAGCTCGGATTAGGTACTACCCAAGCTGCCCGAAGTGGCACGTACGGTCACATTTGTATTTGTGAAGGGCAAGTTGTCACAGACCTACCACATCAGCAAGCTTGACACAGTCATGTCGAGGCTCCTCTTCCCCAATGCCCACATACCACGTACTAGCTTATCTTGAGCTTGGGATAGGCTCCAGTAGTACCTAATCTAAGGGCATGAGGGTCTCTACTCATGGCCCGGTGGTAGACTTACAAAAATTTCAACACAGAGTTATCGGGTTCTGACTACCTACTAGTGTGGAGTGAGTGCACGCCTGAAATAATTTTTAGAAATGGAAAAAAAGAAAAGAAAGGCATGATGGACTACCATTTAGGGTAGTCCGCGGACGCCCGACAGGGTATCCAAATTTATATAGCCGTTGTCCTGTTGCTGTGAGAGCAGTTGAAGGGGAGAAAAAGAAAAGTAGCATGAGGTGAGGTAATGAGGATGGGCGCTGGTGGGTCCTACGTTTCCCTCAGTGGAGCAGATCCTTCTCTTCCTGCAAGCTGCACTGTCAAGCAAAGCAACCCCAAAATATCCCAAATTCTCCCATCCTCTTTTAGATAAAAGGAACAAAGAAAAAGAAAAAGAAAAGAATACACCCCGTAACATCATCACAAATCTCTCTCTCGCTCCTTCCAATCTCACCTACCCCATATGCACAGCATCCTCCTTCAACAGTAAGTCTCTTTTCTTCTTCTTGTTCTTCTTCTTCTTCTTCTTCTTCTTCTTTCTCTCTGTTCTTAGGCTAGATTTCTTGATTTTTCTATTTCTTGAAGAACCCATATCTGTAAAAGTTCATATATGCACAGCCTCCTCCTTCAAAAATAATTCTCTTTTTTCCTTCTTCTTTCTCTCTGCTAGTAGTATAGATTTCTTGATTTTTGTGTCTGTTGAAGAATCCATATCAGCAAAAATTCATATAGACAAGGAGATCCTGGATGCACACTCCTCCTTCAATAGTAAATCTCTTTTTGCTTCTTCTTCTCTAGATTTCTTGATTGTTGTCTTTGTTGAAGAACCCATAACAGCAAAAATTCAAATAGACAAGGAGACGCTAGATGTACAGACTCCTCCTTCAACGGTAAGTCTCGTGCTTAGTCTAGATTGCTTGATTTTTGTGTTTGTTGAAGAACCCATATCAGCAGCAGTTCATATAGACAGAGAGAGAGGGTTTTCACTTGAATTCCTATGGATTCCTTCAATGAAGCATCTAGGTTCTGTTACAACCCCACCTCAGAATCAATGGCGGATGTAGATGGAGATGGATTTTCAGGCCTTCTCGACATATACGTCCACCATGCCCGGAACATCCACAACATCTGCATCTATGAGAACCAAGATGTGTATGCCAAGTTCTCCCTTACCTGCAACCCTGATGAGGCGCTCTCGACCCAGATCGTGAATGGGGGTGGCAAGAACCCCGAGTTCAACGAAAGCCTCAGGATCAAGATTACCCAGATTGACGCAGTCCTCAAATGCGAGATCTGGATGCTTAGTAGGGCTAGGAATTACTTAGAGGATCAGCTATTGGGGTTTGCTTTGGTTCCACTGTCGTCAGTGGCAGGGAAGGGCAAGATGACCCAAGATTTCACACTCTCATCGACCGATCTCTTCCATTCGCCCGCTGGGACCGTCCAGCTAACCCTGTCCCTCAACCCGTCAGCCAAGACCTTCTCCGATCCGGTTAATTCTTCCATCAGCTCAGAGGTAGTGCTACTGGATCGCAAGGTGTCAGATGCCGTTGACCCAGATGAGTATGAGAGGTTAGAATTTCCCGACATCAACATTGTGAGGGAGAACCAGCAGATGGTCTCGGAGTATTTTGACATGGCAGGGCGCAGCTCCGCCTCAAGGCACGTGCTGGTGAGGCCTGCACCATTCCTCCATCTCGGAGCTTCTTCACACTCTGTCGATGACTACGACATGACCTCGAACTCTCCGAATGGCAGCAACCAGAATTCCGGGGTCTTCAGCTCCACCACTACCAGCCTAAGTGACGACAGAAACTCGATCGACTCAAAGAACCGTGCAGCTGTAGAGTCTTCGAATTCTCAAGCAGCGTCAATTTCCGCCGAGGCCCACCAGAGCTCGGGGACCTCCCCTGAGACCCCAACTTCGAAGAATGGGAGCACTGCAAGAGACAACAAGGATTCTGAATTCTCAAGCAAGGAAGAGGAGAGTGCCAAAGAAGGTAGTCTTGGTTCAGTCGAGTTGGGGCCAGTGTTTACGGCCCCACTCGGCAACATCAACATGGAGGCTGAGCAGACTGCAATGCAGCAGCAAATAGTTGATATGTATATGCGAAGCATGCAGCAGTTTACAGAGTCATTGGCGAAGATGAAGCTCCCAATGGATCTTGATAAACCGGAATCTGATAATGGCGGAGACGTTATTCAGATCCATAACAAGAAGTTGGAGCCGGAGAAGAAGAAGGACGCGTCAAGGGTATTTTATGGTAGCCGTGCTTTTTTCTGACTATCAATGCTGTGAAATTCACATAGAGCCTGTAGCAGTGGTGGGGCTGAAGCTGGGTAGTCTACAATAACTTGGCTGTACTTTGGTAGATGGTGAGTATATTTATATCAGGAGAAATGCTAGCATGCAACTTGCATCATAGAAACCAAATCCAGCTTCCTCAGGGTGCACACTGCAAATACGTTTCATGAGTGGTACAATTCATCTGCTGGGCCACTACGTGGATGGCCCATATGTTAGAAGTCACAAGTGATTGGGCAATAACCATCAAGTTGTGAGTTTTGTTGGTTGAATGTCGACCATTGTTCCAATTGTTACTTTTCAGGCCACTCCGATCAGATGGCTAGCAGTCTGATTTTCTCGCTTTTTGGGGTTGACCCACACAAAATCAACAATGCCGAGCACCGGATGTGTTCTTCACTGTACCATGAGGAAAGCTCTATGTACCACTTTCATGACGCAAGCTGCATGTTAACGTCTCTCATATAACATAGATTTTTCAAACACAGCGCGTATTTAACCTCTTCCTTAGATGGTTGTGGTAATTTACCTCCTTGCATCCGTGGCTGATTGCAATGGAGTTTTTTTTTTTTACTCTGTTATGTGTTTGGCTGCTTTAGCTGCCTTCTTCACTCTCAAATGTTCAGTTCTATGGTGGTATGTTCCGTCGTAACTGTTTGTAGTTGTAGTTGGCTCTGCAACTTGTATGTGTTCAGATATTTAATAATCTGTTTCTTCTTTGTAACTGTTTGTAATTGTACTTAGAAGGTTTCTTCTCTTAATACCCTCTGCAAATTATTTATGTCAATTATCTATGTTGTGTCAGTATTGTTAACCATACTTGTGTCATGAAATTACATTGAAGTTATGCTGTCTAACTTGTAAAGCATTGTATCCTTTCTTTTATTTCTTGCTATTTCCTCAAAATCCTTAATCACCAACAACACGGGTCACGTCACCGTTTTATATTAGTTGTCATTTAGCATGACTATTTATCGGAATCCATAGTAAAATTTGTATGCAGTTTGATTTGCTCTATTTGTTTAGCCAAGTATCTATAGAAATACTGTTCGCTCGCCTCAAGTGCAAGGCTACAATGTAGTAATAATTCTCAGTAAGACCGAGGTCGATCCACAGGGAATTAGGATAAACTAATTCAAAGTATTCTAGCAACTCTAATCTTAGCAATTTTAGAATTCAAATTCATAAACTAAGTAAAAACAGTAATTTTGTAAAAATCTGTAATTAAAAGGATCTAAGGCCTCAGGGATCCACTTGTAGTAGCCTCATGTGAATTCATTCATCCAAGCATGACACAACTAGAATTGAAGTTCTATCTCTCTTCTAGTTGGAAAATTTAGCAATTAAACACAAACAATCTCCACTTAAATCTGAAAGTAAGAATCTAGTTCTAATAAAGCATTTAAAATTCGAATATATAGCCTTCGAAGTAACAACCATGCCTATGAACGATGGTATGCTCAGGGATTACTACAATTCGAATCTAATCAATCCAAACATAATAATCTCAGAGAATTGCAAGGAACCCATGTCCGAAGCACATGAACTCTCATAAAACATCAAAAAAATACCAACTTTTATTCAAATTAGAACTTGAAATCCAAACTTAAAGTAAAGTACTTGAATCAAAACAAATCTAACATGAAAACTAGCTATAAGCTTCACCTCTTAGCCTTAGCTAAAGAGGTTCTAGCCGAGCATTATCATACTACAACTAGAATTCAAAAGAAAAATTAAATAAAAGCATGAAAACTGAAAAAACCTGAAGTTGGCGGAGTTGCGGACGCTCCATGGTGCTCTCCTTCTCTTCCCACAACTTCTAATCTCTTCTAGGATACCTTAGGAGCGAGGTAGAGGAGTCCTTTTATAAGTTGTAGGCCCTAGTTGTGAAGAACCTTCGAGAAATCCCACAAAAATTGCGTTTTGCGCAGAGAATTTCGGACTTCCAGAAGTTTTTGTGCATTGGCCGGCCAGCCTGAGCCTCCTGGCTGACCGGCCGGAGATTGTGCCTCAAAAAACTAACTTCGCTGGACATTTAATTGCATAGGCCGACCCACCAACTGGCAGGCCAGCCAGTCAAGGGGCCGGCCTTCACAAAAACAGTCCAGTGAAAATTGGATTTCTATAGGGTTTGGCCAGCCGGCTGGTGGCTGTAGCCGGCCGGCCGGTGGGCATGTAAAATTGCTGATTTTTCAGCTTTTCTTCCTCTGTCTTCAATGCATCCTTACTCCACCTTTGGTCTTATATTCTTTTGATCTTCAATGTGTACAAAGTGACCTTTTAAGCATCTAATTAGTGAAGTCCCCGTCTCATTCCTACTATCACAAACATGCATTAGAATAGTCTATTAAACATGCAAACCATGCATAATGTGTGATGAATTAGGATTAGATTATGTATAAATTGGAAGCTCAACAAATACCAACATACTATTTTTAATATGTTCCATGTGCTTCAATTGACATAAACTTGTTGCCTGTTCGAGTTGTTTAAATCTCACAACAAAAAAGCTTGGAAAAAATCATACTAGTTTTTTTTTTTCCCCTCCTTCGAGTTCTGTAATAGATATTTCAATACAAAACAGCCGGGTTGTATAATATTACTAGTTAATTTTTTTTTTAATGAAAAGGGGGGACATAAATCTAATACAAGGGGATAAACAAAGTATTTGAAGTAGATAATTGCTAGCTAGTTATTTTCAATCTACTTATGTGTTACCCCTATTATATTTTGGGATCCTCATGAAGGTTATATTTAAATTTCATAGAACGGCTTAAGAAAAATCTTACCCATTTTTCCTCTCGACTTCTGTAGTAGATATTTCAGAACAAGTTGGAAGCAGATAATTCCTAGCTAGTTATCTTTCTTTTTTCTTTTTTTCTTATATTAAATTTACCAATGCATGCCTAGGGCTGTCAACAGGCTGGGCCTGGGGTAGGTCTTGGCCCGGATTTTGAACTGTTTTTGGCCAGGCCGTCGGGCCGGGCCTATTCAAAATTCTGATTTTTCAGGCTCGAGTCCGGCCCATTGACACCCCTGTGTATGCCCCCTATTATACCTTAGGATCCTCAATACAATAAAAGATCGAAATTATGGCACATATGAGGTAATAGTATATGACCTGAGTTGATTCGGTTAATGTATTATCCTTGAATATAATATCAGCTTCTTTCGGCCCATTTGGATACCACCAAACAAGTTACTTTTCTACTTACAGGAGTAGATAAGTTACTTATTTCAGATAAGTTTGGTTTAAGATCAATTATAAGTAACTTTTTTACTCTAAAGGTACTTAATCACTTCAGCTTAATAAGTAGAAACCAAGATAAGCTACTTGAGACCTAAGTAGCTTATCTTAAGTTACTTAACGATCCAAACACCCCCTTCATGTCCTCGTAACTGTGTTATTTCATAGTTCTGACAAAGTGAATTTTGTATGAAAAAAATGGAATTCATAAGATGAAAGTATGCCATGACCAAGTGCTTCGACCCATCACGGAACTATTTCTATGACATAGCCATATTCATCCCAATTGATACTCTCTGTTGAGAGATTGTGAAGTTTCATTTTTTCAAGTGTTATTCATGAGTTATTCAAGTGTTATTCTCTTAAGACAGGTTTTTCAGTGATGTTTATGCATTCTTTATTTTATTCTTGATTCAACTGAAATTTATCTTGAGTTTTAGTTCTTTCAATTCTTTGGAATTTCATTGGGGGAATTACAGGTTCCCAATGCATTGTGGCATTAGTAGTGTCCGGATGCACCCAATCCATTTGAGTGGGAGTTGTTTTTCTTTTTTCTTTCCTTTTTTTTTTTTTCCTTTTTTTTCTAATTTTAGCTAATGGATCTGATGGACCCCAATGCTAATGGGGATGCCCAAGATTCTCCCTAATCAAATCATCCCAAACACTCCTATGCAAATAGACGGTTAACAAAAACATAAAACAATGGTCCAGGAAAAGAGCAAAGATTGGATGTCTAGGAACTTCCAATCTTGGACATGTTTGGGGCATGATCCATTAATTTGGGTCCACGAGATCAGTGCCCTGGATCACCGAACCATGGATCCCATTTATACTGATTGAGCACATCAGGAATCACATACTTCCTCTTTTCACAAAGGACTTGCATTTCTACTACATATAACGCTGAGTAGCAGAGCGAAATTTTACTTACAATTAGTTTTTCACTTGCTAAAACTTTATGTTATGATAGGACATGGGAAGGGTTTTAAACCTAATAGAAGGCATTTAAGTAATTTAGAAGGTGTGACTGTATGCCAGGTGACTTCGTCTCTATGGAAGAAAACAGGGCTAGACTCCCATGACAAACTCACCATAATTTTTAAAAATGTTTGTGCTCTTGTCCTCACATTCGGGACTCAAATGTAAGGCTGTATCTATCAACTGAAATGTGGGACGCATTCTGGATGGATCATATAGCTAAAGTCACAAGAATCAAGCAATTCTAACTATCGCATTGATGGTTAGAAGTAAAAAAAAATGAGTGGCCTAAACTCCAAGGGAAGAAGCAGATGGTAAATAATGTGGTTCCCCATGTCGCTACTTTGGTAACTTGCCAATATGATAGGGACTCTTTATAGCAGATTTTGTAGACTTGGAGGGGATTGATTCTTTCATTCAATGGATATGTCTTCTTTTGTGCCGTTTTTTGTAGACTAGGAGGGGATTCATTCATTCATTCAACCGATCCGTCTTCCGTGATCCATTTCATGTCAACTCTAATTAGTTATCAAAAGGCCTTTGTTACAAAGGAAATGCTATTTAACCAGAAGTGAACCCAATTCTGGGTACACTCATTTTGGTAGCAATTGCCAGCTTAAATCAAACCTATTCCAGGTACACCTATTTTAGTAGCAACTGCCACTAAGCTATTAGGTCAAGGCAGCGTTCAAAGTATCGGTATTGCTACAAGTTTCGGTGGCCGAGGATACAAACAATGTTGAGATCACTAGTAATTTTGCCGAAATGCAAGAAAACATTGGAAGAATATGAGAAAAATGATGAAATTTTTCAATAAAACTTGCATATATGCTAAAATACATATCTTCGCATATTAGATTGCATGCATAATAAGTTTTCATTTAATAGGGACCTAAGCATGTGTTGCCGTAAGAAATCAGTACCGTCATCCATCCATCCCACCTATCCATCGAACCTTTCATCGATATTTTAGAATATCAATAACATACGATATTTCGCTAAAAAATCATCAGCCATTGGAAAGGAAATCGTGGTCTCAATATCGCCCATGTTGCAATAACGATAATATCATGATATGATCGATATTATTTTCAACAATTTGAACACTGCATACAACGATGTGCACATAAAAAATTTGAAACGGAAATTTTTTTAATAAATAAATTTTTGATGATATTATCGAATTATCGTTGGCTGCAAAGGAAATCTCTGTTTGAAGCCTTTTCATTGGTCCAAGTCACATTGCATGACGTCAGTGTGATCAGGTTGCAGACCTATGTGATGACATAGACCAATAAAAAAGGCTGTTCTTTTTGCAGCAAACACAGGATCGAGATTCCCCAATCAATGTGTTTGGTGATGGGCATGCAATGTGTTCAGATTTTGATGAGCAATCAATGGATAAAATCAGTGCTGCTTGGGGATAATTTCGCCTATGGTTTTATCAATGTAATTTTTAGGTTATACTCCATACAAGGTTGGGGTCAGCAATTTGGATGGTTTGGATTGCTGTAAATCTGTGATATGTACGATTGAGAGTTACCACCATTCTTTTTTAAATGATAGCAAACTCTACTAAGATAAGAATATCAAAAGACGCGTAAGCCACTTCGCCCTTCCGCTCCTACAATTTACAGGCCATTTTCTCTCCATGTGCCTTCAGTGCTAGCTTCACCTTTCCTCTCCACTATTTACAAGCCATTTTCTCTACCAGCTGGTGTTGCACATGCCAACTTCATCTTTCTTCTCCCACTATTTACATGCCATTTTCACTCCATGTGCACGTGCCACCTACACCTCTCCTCTTCTCTACTATTTACAAGCCATTTTCTCTTTCCACTTGTGTTGCACGTGCCAGCTTCATCTTTCCTCTCCCACTATTTACAATCCATTATCTTCATGGGCGCCGCAGGTACCAGCTCTAGTTGTATCCATTAATATTCAGCTTAGATATAAATATCTAAGGGGGCAAGTGAGGAGAAGCCTCGCAGAGCTTACCCAACGCGAGTTAACTTGGGAATTTCCCAAGTCGTGTCATTGAATTGTTTCCAAATTGTCTCAACAAAAGCACTTGAGACTTTTATCCTTGATTAAATAATGCTAACAGCAATCTAGAACCCTTATACGCTGCAAAACAACATGGCGGCAAAGAGGTGTCCTTGTCCAAGATTAATTCTGCAATATGGCTTCAATGCCGACAACGATTATGCAGACATAATAGCTTTCACATCATTAGCCTATACAACTTAGAAAAATATACAATGCCGTTTTGTTTAGGTTAAAGAAACAGTCAACCACTATAGCTTTCCCATGCTAGCCTCTCAGGTGTAAAACCATTGCTGTCCATTTGACTATTTTGCTTTCGACCTTAGCATCATCAACATCATCATATACTTCGCAACCAATATATTTTATTTATGCAGAATCACAGTTTTAGCACTGTCCTAGGACAATACATTCTCAGACTTTCAAGATAAATACAATTGCAAGTTTCCAGCCAGCATCTCTTCCACCAAATCCCAATCCTACTTCAGTAAGCTCCCTTGCATCATACATTTGTCATGTTGGCAGCTTAGTGTCACAGGTAGAAGGCTCCAATGTCACAAATCCTACAATTTCATGGCCGTTGATCATCCACTTACTTCAACATGGCCACATTATATGCATGAGAGCCATTGCTTGGTTAGATTCAATCATACCGCTCTTAAAAGAGCAGGACCCCTCCGTGAAATAGTGTCCTCACTTCGCATCCTATACAGACATTACCGTATTTACATTCTTGGAAGCATAACCTGCTAGTGATTCTTCGATCTATCTTCCTTTCCATATCCATTTTTGTTTCCTCAGAAAGAACTTGTTAAGATCCCTGCGCCATGTACGCATCTCCAATGGTGTATTGCTTTCCTGTTATTAGATTATGCAGCTTCTGTCTCTGCTCTCCCATGGTGTATTTCTTTCCTGTTATTAGATTATGCAGCTTCTTTCTCTGCACGGAAAACATGGGTCTTTCCGCCAACCCTTAACCAACTAAGGCCTGGTTTTTTACCCACTCCTTGGTCTTTCATCAGCTTCCTAATCCTTCTTACACCTGCCCATCTTCCAGCAGCAGCATAGATATTTGAAAGCAGAACATAAGTTCCAGGATCTTTTGGATTCAGTTGCATAAGCTTTTTGGCTGCATACTCACCCATCTCAACATTTCCATGAACAGCACTGGCCGCAAGCAACGATGACCATATATGTTCATTTGGGTGGAGCGGCATTTCTAGTATAAGATTTCTCGCTTCTTCCAGCCGCCCCGCACGCCCAACTAGATCGATCAGACAGGCATAATGGTCGATCGTGGGTTCACCTATCAACTTGAAGTAATGGTAACCCTCTTCTACCAGGCCACCATGGCTGCAAGCAGAGAGAATGCCTGTGAAAGTAATGTGGTTTGGTACAATGTTTGGTAGATCCAACAATTCCCGAAAAGTTCCTATGGCCATCTTGGCGAATCCATGTTGAGCCAGTCCAGTGATCATGGCATTCCACGAAGCTAAGTCCCGCTCTGGCATCTTATCAAAGAGCCTTCTTGCTTCCGTCACATAACCGCACTTGGCATACATGTCTACCAGGCCACTACTTACAAAAAGATCAGACTCAACATCAAAACGCGATTTTATGATCTGAGCATGAATCTGCTTCCCTTCTTCCATTGCCGCAAGAGTTGCACAAGACTGAAGGAGACTTGAGAATGTGTAATGGTTAGGGGGCCCCACAAATCCCTCAGACACCATGAGGATGTATAGTTCCAATGCCATTTGGCTTTCTCCATTCTGAGAAAAACCTGAAATTAGCGACGTCCACAGGACCAGATCGGGGAATTGTGTTTGGTCAAAGAGCCGGATTGCATCATCTAAACAATGGAATTCAGCATACATTGTAACCAGTGAGCAAGCAATGGATGCACCACGGCAACAGCTGCTGCCGCAAAAACCAAACTTAATAGCTAGACCATGCAACTGCTTCCCCTGATCCAGTCCTCCAATCCTCATCAGAAGTGATGTTAAAGTTGCTTCATTTGGTTCTCTACCCATCTGGAGGGCTTCTTGAAACAAGCTAACAGCTTCTGCTCTACGACCATTCCGTATGTACCCTTGAATCGCCAAATTAAAAGCTGTGATATCTTTGCTACAGATTGCATCAAACACTCTTCTAGCATCATGAACACAGCCATGATCCATGTACCTCTGGAAGAGGGCCCCACCCACAAACACATCCATTTCGGCACCCATTATTTTCATGACCAAGCCATGGATCTGCTGTACTGAACACAGACTCGGATTTTTACATGCTCGAAGAACAGTCGCAAAGGTCAGGTGATCAGGACTCACATCCGACAGTCTCATTCGAGAGAAAGTTTGCAGAACTTCATCGCCTGCCAAATTCCCAGCCATCAAAGCATTCCAAGAGGCAACATTCGGCTGTGTAACCTCCCCAAATGCCATCTTTGCACACTCCATCCTGTTGCACTTGGCGTACATATCAATCAGGGCAGTCCCCACAAACACGTCCGATTGAACCATCGCTTTCACAGCCCACGCATGGACCTGCTCTCCATCGAACAGAGAACAAAGAGCAGCAGAGGCACGTAAAGCACAAGTGAAAACAAACTCATTCACCATTAAGCAACTGCTCTCCACCATCTTTTCAAAAATCCTCAGAGCTTCCTCATATTGACCTGCCTCATTGTAACCCACCATCAAACCAGCAAAGGCAACCACATCTCTAACAGGCATTCTATCAAACACATCACGCGCCATTCCCATCCATCCAAATTCACAGTACAGCCCAACCAAAACAGTGTTTAGAATTAAGTCCGGAGATGACAGTCCATAGAGCTTGATCATGTAACCATGTATCTGCAATGCGGATAAGAGACGGTCGGTTTCGTGGCAGGCCTTAAGGACCGACCTGAAGGTGAGAACGTCGGGCCTTTGTCCATCGCAGGAGATGAGGAGCATGTTCACGAAGAGGCGGAGAGCGGTGTCGGGACGGGCATGACGGGTGCATGCAGATATGACGGTGTTCCAAGTGACAGTGTCGCGGTGGGGGAGGTGGTGGAAGAGATTGAGGGTCTGATCCAATGAATTGGATTTCGAGTAGGAAAAGAGGAGGTTGTTTCTGGTAGTGATGGAAGGAGTTGGTGGGAATGGTGTGGGATTTGGCGGGAAAGAAGGCTTTGTTGGGAGATTTCTGGAGAAGGAGAAGAAAGGACAAGTGTTAGAGATGAGAACATCCATGAGTAACATGTAACAAACATGCAATAAAGATTTGTGCTTCTGTCATGGAACTAAGCTAGCCCCACCGAGTCACACATATGCATGCTCGAACCCGGAAACTTGACTCGGCTCAATATTCAGCTGAGTTGGGTCGAACCAATGGCTTGACTCGAGTTGACTCGATATCTAATAATTAAATTAGGAGTTGTGTAGGTTAATTGTCGAATGTTTGGGTGGTATGAGTATAAGTAATTGCATAATCTGTTACGATTTTAATATATAGCAAGTTTGTTGTGAGAATGGTTAAAGACTTGGATTGACTCATCCGGTCATGAGTTGAGTTGGGACTCACCTGAATTAGGGCTGAATCGGCCTGAAGCCCGAGTCAAGAGATGACTCGTGCTATTGAAGGATAGCAAGTTTCTTAGGGGTGCGGTTTTGGTGGATCTTTGTGGGGCCACTCTGATGCATGAGCCTTATATCCACACCCGCGATTCATCATGGTGCTAGGGCACGACATCAGCATTCCACCCATTGCCAACCTAGGCCTTGCCTCTTTTGAGAAGGAGATGCAAGGCACCAATTGCTTCACCATCCCCTTGACTGTGGAATCCGCCAGCCTGCTGTGTAGCACGGTCGATCTTAAAAAAAACTATGTAAATAGTCATCGGCATCCCGAGCTGAATCAGGACAGCCCCTGGTTTGAAATATCATCCTGCTCGGGAACCTCAATAAGTCTTCAAAATCCAAAAAGAATAGAAAATGCCAAACACTCAAAAACATTAAAAAAATAATAATAATAAAATAAAATAAAAAACTCAAAACTCAAAATAAGTGGAAAATTTCCAAAATCCAAAAAGTTTCAAAATCCAAAAAAATTAAAAAAATTTCAAAATCCCAAAAAATTGGAAAATCCTTAAAATCTTAAAAAAATAATAATAATAAATAATTAATTAATTAAAAAAAACCTGTAGCAAAGTATCTAGCCCGTCTAATGAACTGCATGAATTCAAAGTTAACATTTACATTTCAATCTTGAATTAGATTTCGAGCTCATGGGCGTGGAGGAAGACGAGGATGAGGCGATTGATGAGCCTACCCGTGCACTCAAGGAACTCCTCAAAAAACACAATTCAAGAACTTTTGTCACACCTGACAGTACCAGGGTAATGAATCTAGTAACCCCCAAGGACCCTCGAGAAGTACGCATCAGGAGTACCCTATCTCCTGAAGATAAGCAAAGAATGGTCGAGTTCTTAAAACCGCGGTTATCTAATTTTACGTTCTCCTACGAAAACATGATCGAGCTTGACGAGGACCTAGTGGTTCATCATCTCCCCCACCAAACCAGAAGCTATGTAGAATGCAACCCAAATGGATCTCAAAGATATGAGAAAAAATCATCAAGCACTACAACGCAGGCTTTCTGGTAGTCTCAAACTACCTAGAATGGCTTGCCAACATCGTTTCCGTACCCAAGAAAGATGATAAGGTTTGAATGTGTATCAACTTCTGAGACCTCAATAAGGTAAGCTCCAACGACGACTTTTATTTCCTCACATCGACACACTAGTCGATTGTAACGACCCGAGATTTTCGACTCTCATATATTAACACGACAGCCGAATTCCTAAGCGATTTATAGAATAATTAAATCATCAAACAATGAAACATGACATTCAAGCATAATGGCGGAAACAATAGTCATCTTATTCCATCAAACTTACTACGTCATCATCAAGGTTTAAGAAGGGAACCAATCAATATCCATACTAATTAACTAAAATACAAATCCATGTCTTCTCTTGAGGACTTATTACAATTTCCATATAAAGTATCAGCTACTCAAAAAGAAATATTCAATCAATAAAATCTTCAATTAAGTTTCTCCAACATCATCTTCTGTCATATGATCGTACGAACCATCAAACTCTTCTCCTTGAGAATCGGGTTCAACTCCTGAATCTTCACCTGCATCATTTAAAGTGTGTTTTGTTAGTGCACTTTTCTGTGGCATACTAGTGCACCTTGTTTGTCAATCACTTAGGTCAGTGAGTCTAGTGTCGGTTGAGTTTAATGAAAAAGAAAACCGAAGACTTAAGTGGCCCTGCTGCATCAAGGAAGAAGAAACAAGTAAAAGTGATGCCTTGATGTGCCTTAACCTTGACCAAAACCTAACCCTTAACCTCTTTGATGACCTTGACCATATTAGGAAACCTTTAGTCATCATAGATTGGCCCTAGGTGTACCAAAAGATCATCCAAACATTGGCCATAGAAGATGGGTTGTGAAAAGGTGGGTCAGCAAACAAACTGGCTGGACCTAGGCCTGTCCGACCAGTCCCGGACCGGTCAGACTAACCCCCAGTCCAAACAGCGTGTCGCTGTTTCATGCAGGCCCTTGGGCCGACTGGTCGGACAGCCCCCCCCCCCCCCCCCCCCCCCCCCCCCCCCCCCCTAGACAGTTTGTATACTATCTTGCCTGGCCTTTGGCCGACCGATCGAGACAAGTCGGAAATAGCCGTTTTCTGCCCCTTTTTTGTCCGTTTGAACACCTTTTATAAAGGGGCTTGGCTCATTTTGAGGGGCAAGTGGAAGGATTTTTTAGAGGAGTAAAGCCACCATTGTTGGAGACCATTTGAGGCTCATTCCCAACCTATGCAAGGCGTCTTCCTTGTGTTTTAACACAAGATTGAAGCATTATAAGCTCATGAAGAAGATGACCTTTATACCCTCTTGATCTCTAGAGTTTGGATCTTCCTTGATAGGCATATCCTTATCCAAAACTCTAAGATGAGATCGTTGTAGGAGAGAAACTCTAGGCAACCCATTCCTAATAGTTGTAGAGTTCTCAAACCTACCCTCTTATCACCTTGGGCATCTCAAAGGCATCACAAGCAAGGTGATTGATCGAGTGTAGCTGAGGCATTGGCGACGCAACGGCAACATGATCGAGGGAGCAAGGGAAGCTGATTGAAGCACAGTAGAGCAGAGATCAAGCAACCCGAACCGGCTCCGAACTAGGGGATCATCCAACAAGTAAGGTTGTCTTTATTGAGAGTCCATTCATTCAATTCCCTGTGGGATTTGAGTGTAGAGTTTGTTTGTCAAACTCGAACTAGGGACGTTGTGTCACGCCCCAAATTCGGTTCTCGACGTCCATTCGCTATAACCCGAATTCAGAGGTGGCAGCATCCGTAGTACCCCGATCTCGGATCCTAACCCCACACGCCAGGTTCCGATCCTGGGATACCACAAGGAGGATTTTAGGGTCTGAATTTTTTTTTTGAAAACATGAGCATCACAATATGAGTACCATCAAAGACAACACAATAATTCCACTAAATCATTCGTTTATATACAGTACTGAAAAGTAAATACACAATGCGTAAATATAAAAACCGTGCACAATCCGGCACCTCCTGCTACTGCACTCCTAACTCCAACTCAACGTTGCTGATATACTCTGGTAGAACCTGCAGCGTAACAAACGCGCATAAGCTTCGAACGAAGCTTCGTGAGTGCGTGTGTGCGTGCACAATGCGTATGAGAAACATGATAAATATCAGAGTAAGCAGTAAAGCATGATGAGAAGACTAAACCAAAACTAGCCCAATTAGGCTACACGATCATGTGATATGAATAACTAGCCTACCACGGCTATGCAAGCATGCAATACAGATAACTAGCCTACCATGGCTATGCAAGCGTGCAATACAGGTAACCAGCCTACCAAGGCTATATACTCTTACTATGCAATGGCCTATAGGGCCTAATGTCCCATACAATGATCCAATGCATGTATGCAAATCACCACATCTCAGTACAGTGGTCCAGATACGAACAGTCATAACGCAGTCACGTAAGCAATGCAGGACTCGGAACTGGTAGCTCGCCCAGTGTGGTAGCTCGCCCAGGCTTACAGCCTCGCCCACATCACACCCGCCCACATCAGGACCGTCCCACACCATACAGAACATCAGTCACATCACTGATACCAATACCATCTCTGAAACGGAACATCACCGGGGTCTCACAGACCTCACTACTCACCAGTAGAATGCCAAGGCCTATCTGGTGCAATAGCGGACCTACTTACAGCTGGTCAAACTCAACCCCCTTTGCCAACACTCTTCCGGCAGGTTAGGTCAGACCTCCTTCCAAACTGACCACGTGCAGTGGAAAACACCGCCGTTTGGTATTCGGCATACTGGTGTATGATTAAACCACCCGGTCCTTGAATGGAGCACCCACCTTGGTACCAACGGGATCAGGGACTTTCACCCAGGGACATCTTTGGCATCCAGTTTAAAGATCACATATTTCCGGTGTTCTGCAAACCACGATGGAGCTGTGGTTGCAACGTAGTAACCATGCTATATGCGGCACAAGCAGACGGTGCGAAATGCAACCATGCATACAAACATGGGACGACATGCCCGTGCAAGTCTCTAAAGAGCACCCTAAAACTATAAGGTCTCAAACACAATGTCACCGTCAGCTGGTAATGAACTGCACGACAATCACGACCGATATGGCCGGTTGATACAAGACAATCAGATGAGCCAAGCATTCATGATGCATGAGTCAAGTATACAGTATGAGTGCCAACAAGTAGTTCATCTACCACGATGGCTATAAATCAATCTAGTCCAACCTATTTGAGATATGATTAAGATGAGGGGACACATATGAATGATCGAGTCATAGTGCGGGATGTCGCTAGCCAGGGAATCTCGCACCAAGGGCTACAAGGTATGCTAAGCTATTCCTACCATACAGTGTAAGTCAGGATGATAGATTCCTGTCCTCGAATAGTCCCATACCTATTGGAGAGGTTTGCGATAGAGAGCACGTGAATTACATTTGCGCGACTACATCTCGAATGCTTTATGAATGCGTTTATGCCCTAGTGGTCCCCAACTAACAATGGTGATTCGGGATGCATACTCATTACACATGCATGGTGGTCGTCGAAGCATATAGTATAAAGATCACATATGAGTATTCCAAATAACACTACGTGTGGCAACAGACATACTAAAAATAGCATAAAAGATAATTCACTTATAATACAAAGAAACATAAAGAGATAAGACTCTAAATGGATGGTATACAACAACACAGATGGTCCAACAACTGAACGGTGTGGATTAACCTTCAATATTTAGATAACCCAAATGGAAAGAAAATAATTGAAAACACTACCGACACATCAAAGGTAGAATCTACTGGAGCGGCAAGAGTAGAATACCCAAAGTCATGCCGAGACCCATAATCCTGTAGTACCGTTGGGATAAACACAATAATGGTCCATAAAAGGAATATTATAGAACGTATTGAAAGATAGACAAGTTATGACAGAGAATCATAAATGGTAGTGTAATATGAGATAAATGGTCAACACGATGAAGTCCAAAAAGGGACGACAGGTCTAACCTCATGCTACAAGATAGGCTCCATATAATGGATGGCCTAGATGACATACGAACGTCGAGGATGAGCCCCATACTCGTCCTATAGGTAAACGGGCGGTGTGGATGAGATATACACAATATGGTAGTCTTTAATAGTTGGGTACAAGGGTAGAAGGGGTGAGTCATATGAGTATACAAGCTGAGTTACCAAGATCAATCAACATGCTGAGTCAACAAGGTGAGTCAACAAGGCGGGTCAACAAGGCGAGTCAACAAGGCGGGTCAACATGGTGAGTTAACAAGGTGAATTGACAAGACGGTTCCACAGGGTGAGTTTAAGAAGGTAGCCCTGTGACTTGGATCGAGCAAACTCTAAGGATGACCTTTAAATAAGGGTTTACACAACTAATCATCAAGGTGGGTCCACGGGATGGACAACGCGGTCATTCGAACATACACACTAAGGTGGTCCCAAAGCCATCTTGTACATAACATGCTAGGGTCCATTCATTTGGATGGTTTGGATCAAGCACAAAATTAAGGCAGTCCTAATGGATGGCCAACATACATATCGCACCATGGAGGCCAATGACTGACGTGGATAGAACACATGCATAACAAGGTGGACCCGGGGTTGGGTATAACCGCACGAAGGAGTGGGGAAGCCACATACATTAATGGGCTACAACAGTTTGGGATCAACCCGATATTTGTGCTTTCCCACTAATCAAGTGAGATGGCAAACAAACACCATGGTGGGGCCCGCACACCACACGTGTGGAACCCCACCCATGGCTGGGTGACTTATGAACAGGAAGGATGGCAAATAAACATAACAAATGGGTCCTGTAAAGTTTCCAATGGTAGGCATTCAATCACCCTTATTTTCTACGTGTGGCCCACCCAAAACTGGGCCCACACCCCTGCCAAGAAGAACGACACGATATACTCAACATTCGTCAAGGTGGGACCCAAAGTTGGACCCCATCACCTTTGGTTAGATGGATAAATAAACATTACAATGGCCCCAAGGAAGGTTTCAAAGGTGGGCATCAATGGCCACGGTTTCCCTACAATGTGGTCCACTTGAGGTTTGTATTTACCTCATTATGAGAGCCCACGGCCCTAGAATAATATGAAAAAGCAGATGGGCGGCATACATAAAACAGATACATCGTGGTGGGACCCATAGAGCGTAGCACCCAAATGGGCCCCAAGAGTTTTGAATCAAACTAATATTTTTGTTTCCCCCTTCACCCATATCCATGTGATCTTATGAACAGGTTAAATGAAAAATAAACATCACTGTAGAGCCTGGGAAGGTTTCAACGGTGGAGATCATAATTCCCACTGTTTCCGTGGCATGGTCCACTTGACATTTGGATATACTTAGATTTTGGGCTCAGCCACTAAAATGAGCTAGAAAAACATATGGACGGGATAGATAGAGCGCATACATTCTAGGTGGGCCCAACAAGTGGGGCCCATTGGCAAGCCGAGAGAGCCTGGGCTGCTGGGCAGCAGCATCCCCTGGACGCTGCCTGTCCAGCGCCCATGATCTTCTTCTTCTTTTTCTTATTTTTTTATTTTATTTTATTTTATTTTATTCTCTCCTCAAGTGGGGCCCACAAGCTTTCGATCAATCTGATATTTTTGTTTTCCCTTCTTACATGCATGTGTGAACTCATGAACAGGTTGGATCTCAAATAATCATCATGGTGGGCCGCAGGAAGGTTTCAAGGGTAGGGCCACTGTCCCTACTGTTTCATTACAAGTGGGGTCTACTTGAGATTTGGATCTGTCTCATTCTTGGGGTCATGCCCTAAAATGATCTCCCCAACTGGATGGACGGTGTGGATACAGCACATGCATCATGGTGGGACCCACAGGGTGGCCCACCTGCTGGCACCCCACGAGCCCAGCGTCCACGGACGCTGGGTACTTCCAGCGCGTCAGCGCCCTTCCTTCTTCTCTCTTTCTTTCTTTTTTTTTTTTGTTTTTGTGAGGTTTTGATCGAGTGGGGCCCACATAAGAGTGATCTACTCCGTTCATCAGCTGGGCCATCTCATGGTGGGTCCAATGAGCCCAATATTGGGTATATTACAGGGTCTACAAACATCAATGTGGGCCGAGGCAGTTTCGACAGTGGACATCATTCCCCCACTGTTTCATGTGGTGCGGCCCACTAAAAATTTATATCGGCTTCAGATTTGGGCCTTGGCCCTAAAATGATATGGGAAAACAGATAGACGGTGTGGATGGAACACAAACATCAAGGTGGGTCCCACGAGTGGGGACCCCTCCCAGCCGTCCTGACGCTGGACGGTTCCAGCGTCCCAGACGCTGTGAACGTCCAGCGCTGGACGTTCTCTTTTATTTTTTTTTTTCTTTTTTTTTTTTCTTTCTAAGCTTATATCAGGTGGGGCCCACTTATGGACAATCCACCCCCTCCATCATGTTCCCCAGCTCATTGGGGTTCTAACAAGCCCAATATTGGGCAGGTAATATGGTCCACAAACATCACGGTGGGCCAAAGAAGTTCAGCAGTCCACATCATTTTCTCTAATGTTTTCCTATGGTGTGGTCCACCTGCGATCTGGATCTGCTTCATTTTTGGTGTCCAGCCCTAAAATGGGCTGGAGAAACAAATGGACGGCGTGGATCACATACATGTATCAAGGTGGGTCCCACAAGTGGGAACCCACGGTCGTGCCCAAAGCCCCAGCGCTGCTGGGCAGCAGCGTCCTCTGGACGCTGGCTGTCCAGTGGCCTCCTCCTTCATTCTTTTCTTCTTTTTTTTTTTTTTCTTTTTTTTTTTTTTATATATATTCAAGTGGGGCCCACATGTGTAAGATCCACTCCATCTATCAGCTGGGCCATCACATGGTGGGCCCACATGGTGGACAGCGTGGATGAACAACATACATCATGATGGTCTGTTGGCCACACTAAATATGCCACAAAATAGGCCCCCAAGTGGGATCCACACCATCAAAAGGTGGGACCCATTCATGGATGATCCAGCCCATCCATCTCATTGCCATCACAAGGTGGGCCCAAGGGAAGAAAATGAAAAGTAAACGAAAAGAAGGGGGGGAAGGTTTGCACTCACAATGATGGTTGGACGGTTGGATTGCCGATCGGACGGTCCGGATGATGATCGGGGTCCTCCAAGCTTGATCTTCACCTTCAATCTCTCTAACTCTCTCTTTCTCTCTCTTGATCTCCCTCTAAATCTCTCTACTTCTCTCTCTTCTCTCTCTTCTCTCTCTCTCTCTCTCTCTCCCTCTCTCTCTGTCTCTCTCTAACTCTTGCAATTGAGAAGCCACCCCCCCCCCCACGTATGGCTCTTGTATGGGAGAGGGGGGTACTTTAGGTGATGATGATGATGATGGGATGGGAGGAATGGGTTGGAGTTGACTTTGGGAGAGAGGTATGGGTTGGAGTTGGTGTGTGTAGGTTAGGGTAATGATAGGGGTATGGGTAAGGGTGATGTTGATTGATTTGACATGTTGTTGGAAATTGTGCAAGTGGGGCCCACGCCACACGCGCGTTGCGCGGCCCACCTCGAATTGCACGAACGTATGCATCTTACACACCGGGTATCGCAATGGGGCGTGCCGCGCGGCGTTGGAATCGCGGCGCCCGCGCGGTCGCAAGGCTACAAGTCTTGGGTCGTTGCGGTACTAAATCAGGGTCGCGATCAAGGCTCTCTAATCTGGTCCGTCCGGGACGTACCGGTACCGAAACTAAACGTACGGAGGGCAATTCAGGGTACGGGTCTTACAACTCTCCCCTCCTTATAAAAATTTCGTCCTCGAAATTCACAACCAAACGAAGTCAAAGCAAACCACACATATATATAGATAAAAACAAAAAAAAAACATACAAAAAATCAATGAAAGTTTGCAACATCGCTAAGTCCACATAGCATGCGTACAGCTCTTGATGGTGTCAATCTCCTCTGGTGTCTACCGCAAAATGTCGGGGTCGAGGGAACAACGCTCTAGTACTGCTACTGACGGGATGGGCAGTCCCTAACTCGGTGTCCAATCTCGCCACACTTGAAACAAGTGCCCTTGAATGGCTTTTGGAGGTCGGGTGCTCCTGGTGTCGTAGGCGGCTTCCGCGGATGAACCTTCCTTTGACGCCTAGTTCTTCGAGGACCTACGATCGGAGGGATTGGTGCAATCGGTGCTCTGCGCCATGGTTGTTGTTTAGGTGCTCTTGGTCGCTGAGGGCATTCCTTCCTTCGATGGCCAGCTTCACCGCACTCGAAACAGTGACCTGAGATCCGCGACGGGGTCTTCTCTGAAAACTGTGTCGTCTGGGAACTGCTAGGGGAGAACTTCCTCTTCCTGCTGTCACTCGGGGGTGCTTGTTGTCTCTCGAACAAAGCGGTCATCAACCGGAGCATCCCTTGGAATTGCTCTGCGCTTACTAAGGTGACAGGTGCTAACTCTGGCTGGGACGTACCAGCCTCAACTTCAGCTACTGGTGTCGCGTCCATCTTTTAAAAAAAGAAGGGACAAGAAACCCTTAGCCTCAGAAAACTGCAAACATATTACGATTAAAGAACTATACCATTGGGAATCCTAGTGATTCTAAGTTCGCAAACATCAACAAGTGAGGGGTGATCTAATCTTAAAATACTAAGTAGAAACATTGTGTTGTTCACAGGTAGCTCCCAAGTCATGCTTTGATACCAACTCCTGTCACGCCCCAAATTCGGTTCTCGACGTCCATTCGCTATAACCCGAATTCAGAGGTGGCAGCCTCCGTAGTACCCCGATCTCGGATCCTAACCCCACACGCCAGGTTCCGATCCTGGGATACCACAAGGAGGATTTTAGGGTCTGAATTTTTTTTTTGAAAACATGAGCATCACAATATGAGTACCATCAAAGACAACACAATAATTCCACTAAATCATTCGTTTATATACAGTACTGAAAAGTAAATACACAATGCGTAAATATAAAAACTGTGCACAATCCGGCACCTCCTGCTACTGCACTCCTAACTCCAACTCAACGTTGCTGATATACTCTGGTAGAACCTGCAGCGTAACAAACGCGCATAAGCTTCGAACGAAGCTTCGTGAGTGCGTGTGTGCGTGCACAATGCGTATGAGAAACATGATAAATATCAGAGTAAGCAGTAAAGCATGATGAGAAGACTAAACCAAAACTTAGCCCAATTAGGCTACACGATCATGTGATATGAATAATTAGCCTACCACGGCTATGCAAGCATGCAATACAGATAACTAGCCTACCATGGCTATGCAAGCGTGCAATACAGGTAACCAGCCTACCAAGGCTATATACTCTTACTATGCAATGGCCTATAGGGCCTAATGTCCCATACAATGATCCAATGCATGTATGCAAATCACCACATCTCAGTACAGTGGTCCAGATACGAACAGTCATAACGCAGTCACGTAAGCAATGCAGGACTCGGAACTGGTAGCTCGCCCAGTGTGGTAGCTCGCCCAGGCTTACAGCCTCGCCCACATCACACCCGCCCACATCAGGACCGTCCCACACCATACAGAACATCAGTCACATCACTGATACCAATACCATCTCTGAAACGGAACATCACCGGGGTCTCACAGACCTCACTACTCACCAGTAGAATGCCAAGGCCTATCTGGTGCAATAGCGGACCTACTTACAGCTGGTCAAACTCAACCCCCTTTGCCAACACTCTTCCGGCAGGTTAGGTCAGACCTCCTTCCAAACTGACCACGTGCAGTGGAAAACACCGCCGTTTGGTATTCGGCATACTGGTGTATGATTAAACCACCCGGTCCTTGAATGGAGCACCCACCTTGGTACCAACGGGATCAGGGACTTTCACCCAGGGACATCTTTGGCATCCAGTTTAAAGATCACATATTTCCGGTGTTCTGCAAACCACGATGGAGCTGTGGTTGCAACGTAGTAACCATGCTATATGCGGCACAAGCAGACGGTGCGAAATGCAACCATGCATACAAACATGGGACGACATGCCCGTGCAAGTCTCTAAAGAGCACCCTAAAACTATAAGGTCTCAAACACAATGTCACCGTCAGCTGGTAATGAACTGCACGACAATCACGACCGATATGGCCGGTTGATACAAGACAATCAGATGAGCCAAGCATTCATGATGCATGAGTCAAGTATACAGTATGAGTGCCAACAAGTAGTTCATCTACCACGATGGCTATAAATCAATCTAGTCCAACCTATTTGAGATATGATTAAGATGAGGGGACACATATGAATGATCGAGTCATAGTGCGGGATGTCGCTAGCCAGGGAATCTCGCACCAAGGGCTACAAGGTATGCTAAGCTATTCCTACCATACAGTGTAAGTCAGGATGATAGATTCCTGTCCTCGAATAGTCCCATACCTATTGGAGAGGTTTGCGATAGAGAGCACGTGAATTACATTTGCGCGACTACATCTCGAATGCTTTATGAATGCGTTTATGCCCTAGTGGTCCCCAACTAACAATGGTGATTCGGGATGCATACTCATTACACATGCATGGTGGTCGTCGAAGCATATAGTATAAAGATCACATATGAGTATTCCAAATAACACTACGTGTGGCAACAGACATACTAAAAATAGCATAAAAGATAATTCACTTATAATACAAAGAAACATAAAGAGATAAGACTCTAAATGGATGGTATACAACAACACAGATGGTCCAACAACTGAACGGTGTGGATTAACCTTCAATATTTAGATAACCCAAATGGAAAGAAAATAATTGAAAACACTACCGACACATCAAAGGTAGAATCTACTGGAGCGGCAAGAGTAGAATACCCAAAGTCATGCCGAGACCCATAATCCTGTAGTACCGTTGGGATAAACACAATAATGGTCCATAAAAGGAATATTATAGAACGTATTGAAAGATAGACAAGTTATGACAGAGAATCATAAATGGTAGTGTAATATGAGATAAATGGTCAACACGATGAAGTCCAAAAAGGGACGACAGGTCTAACCTCATGCTACAAGATAGGCTCCATATAATGGATGGCCTAGATGACATACGAACGTCGAGGATGAGCCCCATACTCGTCCTATAGGTAAACGGGCGGTGTGGATGAGATATACACAATATGGTAGTCTTTAATAGTTGGGTACAAGGGTAGAAGGGGTGAGTCATATGAGTATACAAGCTGAGTTACCAAGATCAATCAACATGCTGAGTCAACAAGGTGAGTCAACAAGGCGGGTCAACAAGGCGAGTCAACAAGGCGGGTCAACATGGTGAGTTAACAAGGTGAATTGACAAGACGGTTCCACAGGGTGAGTTTAAGAAGGTAGCCCTGTGACTTGGATCGAGCAAACTCTAAGGATGACCTTTAAATAAGGGTTTACACAACTAATCATCAAGGTGGGTCCACGGGATGGACAACGCGGTCATTCGAACATACACACTAAGGTGGTCCCAAAGCCATCTTGTACATAACATGCTAGGGTCCATTCATTTGGATGGTTTGGATCAAGCACAAAATTAAGGCAGTCCTAATGGATGGCCAACATACATATCGCACCATGGAGGCCAATGACTGACGTGGATAGAACACATGCATAACAAGGTGGACCCGGGGTTGGGTATAACCGCACGAAGGAGTGGGGAAGCCACATACATTAATGGGCTACAACAGTTTGGGATCAACCCGATATTTGTGCTTTCCCACTAATCAAGTGAGATGGCAAACAAACACCATGGTGGGGCCCGCACACCACACGTGTGGAACCCCACCCATGGCTGGGTGACTTATGAACAGGAAGGATGGCAAATAAACATAACAAATGGGTCCTGTAAAGTTTCCAATGGTAGGCATTCAATCACCCTTATTTTCTACGTGTGGCCCACCCAAAACTGGGCCCACACCCCTGCCAAGAAGAACGACACGATATACTCAACATTCGTCAAGGTGGGACCCAAAGTTGGACCCCATCACCTTTGGTTAGATGGATAAATAAACATTACAATGGCCCCAAGGAAGGTTTCAAAGGTGGGCATCAATGGCCACGGTTTCCCTACAATGTGGTCCACTTGAGGTTTGTATTTACCTCATTATGAGAGCCCACGGCCCTAGAATAATATGAAAAAGCAGATGGGCAGCATACATAAAACAGATACATCGTGGTGGGACCCATAGAGCGTAGCACCCAAATGGGCCCCAAGAGTTTTGAATCAAACTAATATTTTTGTTTCCCCCTTCACCCATATCCATGTGATCTTATGAACAGGTTAAATGAAAAATAAACATCACTGTAGAGCCTGGGAAGGTTTCAACGGTGGAGATCATAATTCCCACTGTTTCCGTGGCATGGTCCACTTGACATTTGGATATACTTAGATTTTGGGCTCAGCCACTAAAATGAGCTAGAAAAACATATGGACGGGATAGATAGAGCGCATACATTCTAGGTGGGCCCAACAAGTGGGGCCCATTGGCAAGCCGAGAGAGCCTGGGCTGCTGGGCAGCAGCATCCCCTGGACGCTGCCTGTCCAGCGCCCATGATCTTCTTCTTCTTTTTCTTATTTTTTTATTTTATTTTATTTTATTTTATTCTCTCCTCAAGTGGGGCCCACAAGCTTTCGATCAATCTGATATTTTTGTTTTCCCTTCTTACATGCATGTGTGAACTCATGAACAGGTTGGATCTCAAATAATCATCATGGTGGGCCGCAGGAAGGTTTCAAGGGTAGGGCCACTGTCCCTACTGTTTCATTACAAGTGGGGTCTACTTGAGATTTGGATCTGTCTCATTCTTGGGGTCATGCCCTAAAATGATCTCCCCAACTGGATGGACGATGTGGATACAGCACATGCATCATGGTGGGACCCACAGGGTGGCCCACCTGCTGGCACCCCACGAGCCCAGCGTCCACGGACGCTGGGTACTTCCAGCGCGTCAGCGCCCTTCCTTCTTCTCTCTTTCTTTCTTTTTTTTTTTTGTTTTTGTGAGGTTTTGATCGAGTGGGGCCCACATAAGAGTGATCTACTCCGTTCATCAGCTGGGCCATCTCATGGTGGGTCCAATGAGCCCAATATTGGGTATATTACAGGGTCTACAAACATCAATGTGGGCCGAGGCAGTTTCGACAGTGGACATCATTCCCCCACTGTTTCATGTGGTGCGGCCCACTAAAAATTTATATCGGCTTCAGATTTGGGCCTTGGCCCTAAAATGATATGGGAAAACAGATAGACGGTGTGGATGGAACACAAACATCAAGGTGGGTCCCACGAGTGGGGACCCCTCCCAGCCGTCCTGACGCTGGACGGTTCCAGCGTCCCAGACGCTGTGAACGTCCAGCGCTGGACGTTCTCTTTTATTTATTTTTTTTCTTTTTTTTTTCTTTCTAAGCTTATATCAGGTGGGGCCCACTTATGGACAATCCACCCCCTCCATCATGTTCCCCAGCTCATTGGGGTTCTAACAAGCCCAATATTGGGCAGGTAATATGGTCCACAAACATCACGGTGGGCCAAAGAAGTTTAGCAGTCCACATCATTTTCTCTAATGTTTTCCTATGGTGTGGTCCACCTGCGATCTGGATCTGCTTCATTTTTGGTGTCCAGCCCTAAAATGGGCTGGAGAAACAAATGGACGGCGTGGATCACATACATGTATCAAGGTGGGTCCCACAAGTGGGAACCCACGGTCGTGCCCAAAGCCCCAGCGCTGCTGGGCAGCAGCGTCCTCTGGACGCTGGCTGTCCAGCGGCCTCCTCCTTCATTCTTTTCTTCTTTTTTTTTTTCTTTTTTTCTTTTTTTATATATATTCAAGTGGGGCCCACATGTGTAAGATCCACTCCATCTATCAGCTGGGCCATCACATGGTGGGCCCACATGGTGGACAGCGTGGATGAACAACATACATCATGATGGTCTGTTGGCCACACTAAATATGCCACAAAATAGGCCCCCAAGTGGGATCCACACCATCAAAAGGTGGGACCCATTCATGGACGATCCAGCCCATCCATCTCATTGCCATCACAAGGTGGGCCCAAGGGAAGAAAATGAAAAGTAAACGAAAAGAAGGGGGGGAAGGTTTGCACTCACAATGATGGTTGGACGGTTGGATTGCCGATCGGACGGTCCGGATGATGATCGGGGTCCTCCAAGCTTGATCTTCACCTTCAATCTCTCTAACTCTCTCTTTCTCTCTCTTGATCTCCCTCTAAATCTCTCTACTTCTCTCTCTTCTCTCTCTTCTCTCTCTCTCTCTCTCTCCCTCTCTCTCTCTCTAACTCTTGCAATTGAGAAGCCACCCCCCCCACGTATGGCTCTTGTATGGGAGAGGGGGGTACTTTAGGTGATGATGATGATGATGGGATGGGAGGAATGGGTTGGAGTTGACTTTGGGAGAGAGGTATGGGTTGGAGTTGGTGTGTGTAGGTTAGGGTAATGATAGGGGTATGGGTAAGGGTGATGTTGATTGATTTGACATGTTGTTGGAAATTGTGCAAGTGGGGCCCACGCCACACGCGCGTTGCGCGGCCCACCTCGAATTGCACGAACGTATGCATCTTACACACCGGGTATCGCAATGGGGCGTGCCGCGCGGCGTTGGAATCGCGGTGCCTGCGCGGTCGCAAGGGTACAAGTCTTGGGTCGTTGCGGTACTAAATCAGGGTCGCGATCAAGGCTCTCTAATCTGGTCCGTCCGGGACGTACCGGTACCGAAACTAAACGTACGGAGGGCAATTCAGGGTACGGGTCTTACACGTTGGCCGTTCCTTGGCCTATTTGTCGGCCTAAAGACTAGGGGTTGTTTGGCACTCCTTAGCCCGTTTGCCGGGCCTAAACAAAGTCTCCAAGGGGGAGCCTCCGACACGGGAGTGAACGTGCGTCGAGTTGAAAGTTAGCCTATGTCCAAAACTCCGTTTGGGTTGAGAGTTAGCCCTTTGTCCAAAACTCCGGTTATGGTTGAGAGGTGAACCGGTAAAACTTCCGTGTAAAGGTTGAGAAGTGAACCTCATTTAAAACCTCCAATAGTGAATGCCAGTGTGCTCAAAGGAGTTGAGTACTTGAACCGGGAGTGGAGTAGACCCAAAGTCGAACCACTATACATGCTTGTGTTTGTGTTTGAATTGAGCACATTGATATCTTAGCATTGAATGTTTAATTGTTTAATTATGAATGCTTGATAGGAATGTATGCTAGGCACTAGATAGGCGCATCCACACACAAGATGTACTTTCACTAGTAGTGTAGACTTGAGCTCATTGATCCATTCTCTTAAGTCTACATAGGTTGCATAGGTTAGGAGCTTGATTAGTAAAATCATTTGTTTACCTATGCATGCTTAGACTAGGGTGTTTATTGCTTAACCATATGCTAGTCTTGTGATTGGACCCACTTAAGCTTAGAAGCCGAAGTGTTCTTCCTTACTTAGTTTAATTTGTTAAATTGCATAAGTAGGCGAAAAGAATTTCAAAAGGTCCTAATCACCCCCTCCTATAGGACTTAGCCATAATTCTAGTTGCTCTTTAAGCTTCTGCACATACGAAGGTGCCGTGTTAGACTGTCGGCGTACTTTCATATTTGGGATAGCGTTAATCGCTACCATAATAGGGAATATTCCCTCCAAGACAGTCAAGAACAATTATGACCAAAACTCAAAGTAACACAACAAGATGATATATTTATCCAAAACAAAACAACCAAAGAAAAATCTTATTAATGCGATGCATGGAATGCATGCTCTGACTAAGGCATCCTTACTAAACGAATGCGGGAAGCCCAAGTTGAGACACCACATACACACTCGTTAACTAAATGCGGGAAGCCCAACGTTGAGACACTCCATACACACCCGTTAGCCACTAGTCACCAAAGTGAAATTAACCCAACTAATGGAAGCGGGAAACCCCGAATACACTTCCACCAGATAGTGCACGGCAAGAAACGGGAAACCTCAAATACACTTCATCCATGACACCTAGAGAGGTTGGCTCACCAAGTCAAGCTCTAGTGTATGCATGAGTTTATTTCTTCTTTTATTATGTATTTTACATACAACCATTTTAAATAACTCAATGAACACTATAGGGAGTCGCAATGACCCAGCATAGGTCGACAGCTCGGCTTTAGTGTCCATGGTACCAACCCTGACTCATGAGGATCCACATGTCATCAAGGTTCACTCCTTGTCCTATTCTACCATTCAATCATGTTTCCAATAATCAATAATATTCATCACGGTCCAAAATCATCAATCACATTAGTACGGCCCATGGATCCATCTTAATCATAATGCGATCACAAGGATCCCTTGGTAACCATCCAATATACAATCGTGATCATACAAAGATCGTCTTTCCAATCATGGACGCCTCTCATGGCTCCATCTCTTCACATCATGTAATCTCATCAATAAGGCATAATGGGTGCACATTAATGCATTATACACATTAATGATCTTGTGCATATAATACATGAAGTAATCATCATCACAATCGAGTATAATTCAAGACAAATCACCACATGGTTCTTCCATAAAAAATTATAAAATCTCATCCAATCATTCATAAATATAAAACACAAGACAATATATTAGATCTACAATACAAATCTTATGATCATAACCATATTACATGAGCCAATAACATCATTCAAAATCAATAAGCTATGTTAAATTATTTTTAAAAGTATCTATACAACTATATGATATGGATAAATGGCTTGAAGGGATTAATCAGCACCTTAGAATAGACTTAAAAGAGGCTTGTAGAGAATCCTAGCCGCTGGAAAATATAAGAAAATCTTCCCTCTCTCTTTCTCTCTCCTCTCTCTTTCTCTCTTTCTCTCTCATCTCTCTCTTTCTCTTTCTCTCTCCTCTCTCTCTCTCTAAATTCGTGGGTAGTGCTCCATACAGTCCGAACTAACAAAGGTTCGGATTCTCATGTCAGACAAAAATCGACCTTGTCGTAAGTCGGCACAGTCCGAACTGACAAAGGTTTAGATTCTGCGAGCCCATCTCAAAGCTGACCTCAGCTATACGTCTGTAAGTACCGAGATCAGAGGGTTTTCCATCTGAAAAATAAGCGAAAGATCAGAAAGATTATCAGCGGATATTGAAACCTCCCCGGGACTACGAAATAGCCTGAATATCACGCCACTCTGTGAATCTCTCCCCTGAAATTACGGCCTCGAAAAGGGGATATAATCTTGTAACATAAGTCTATAAGTGGACATGTCCTCTTCACTATCAAGGTACGATACAAAAACTTATCTAAAAAAAAGAGATATTCGATTATTCAAGATCCATCTGACTTAGGCATCGAAGGACTAATAATGGCCGGTCCTCGGCCACCTCTTAGCCATTATTATATCTTTACAGGTCTTGAATCAGGAGATAAAAATCCTTCTTCATCCTTGAGATCAATCAACGATCTCATCTCATCCGTTGTTAAAATTCAGCAACAACAGTTGGCGTCGTCTGTGAGAACCCGACAAGTAAGTTGTGTTCTCACCCAAGAGCTTCCAAAAAAAATCCCCTTCGTAAAAAAGACTTCAGATGGCTGGTAAAAGAAAATACAAAGGAAAAGCTCCTGCAATCGCCGAGCCATCCGAGGCTCCACAATCCGACGACAATGGATCCGTTCCCGAAATTCCCGCCCTCCGAATCAGAAGTTCATCCTCACACTTCGTTCAACAGAACGGACGGCAGAGGTCCCGCAATCACGGTAGCAGATGTCCGCTCTTGAAGAATAAGTGGGAGGTGTCACTGAACGTTTAGGAGGCGTGGACGAACGATTCGGACATTTCAACCAACAATTGGATGAAATCAAGGCTCTCCTGGCTAGCATAGCATAACCGTCTCCAATCCATAAAGGCGATATTGGTGAGCCTCAGAAATCTCTTCAAGCCCCCCCCCCCCCCCCCCCGGTCGCCGCCGCAACACTCTCTCCCGGTTCCAAATCAAAGACGTGTCGAGGAAGACGAAGTTGCCAGTCGAGCAACAGGCACAAGAACCCAATCTGCCCGCAAGCGATTTACATCACAAGCTCGAAGAAAAAAGATCAGCTCGTTTAGATCACAATCGTATGGATGATAACATAAATCCATTAGAAGCCGAGCTGAAGGAACTTCAGAAAGGCATGGGCGATCTCCAAAAAGCACAAGGCACCCGAGCACCGATCGCATTAGATGCATTGGTCGACTCGTCTGAATCGCCATTTACTAACGAAATCCACGAGGAACCACTTCCCAAAGGGTTCAACCCCCCCCCCCCCCCCCCCCCCCCCCCAACTCAAACAATATACTAGGATAGGGGATCTAGCGGAACATTTAGAGAACTTCAAGGTCCGAATGGAGCTTCTCGGAGTCAACGGACACATCATGTGCAAAGGTTTCCCGCTGTCATTAACGAGCTCGGCCCGGACTTGGTTTTGAACTTTAAAACCAAAGTCAATCAGCTCGTTTGCCCAACTAAGTAGGGTCTTTGCTACCCAGTTCATCGGAAGTACCAACTCGAGAGAGCATTCAACTCATCTCACCGCGGTAAACAAAAAGAAGATGAGTCATTAAAGGACTACCTTACATAATTCAATGTCAAGGTTGTCCAAGTAGAGAACCTTTCTTAGGACATGTTACTCCGCACAATGATCGGAGGATTATGAGACAAGAAATTCCTCTAGTCCGTGGGAGAGGAGCCACCTCAGTCTGTGGCGGAATTCCTAGATCGAGCTACTAAGTATATTAATGCAGAGGAGTTAGTCAATGCACACAGGTCGTCTTCTAAAAGTAGAGATCGTAAAAAAGAGAGCAGTTCGAAAAGACACAAACTAGAACAAAGGTCACCCAGTCAAAGTAGTGCTCCCCGAGGGGTCAAAGCTTTGACCCCTTGATTTGAAAAATACACACTGCTTAATACGACCGTTGAGCAAGTATTCCTGACAGAAAAGGGTAACCAGATATTCGGACGGCCAGCGAAAACCAAAACCAACCCCAACAGGAGTTCAAAATCAAAATATTGTCTATATCATAAAGATCACGGTCACAATACAGTAAATTGTTTCGATCTGAAGCGACAGATAGAAAACCTCATTCAACAGGGATTCTTAAAAAATTACATCGCCCAGCGTCAGAAGGACCGGAGGGTCGTAGATTGGAATGACCAGGCCGAAGAACAGATCGACAACAATCTTGTGGACGAAATCCACATGATCTTTGGTGGGGCCAACTACTGGGGACTCCAGCAATGCTCGGAAGGCCTATGTACGACAAGGTAGGACATCCGAGCCAGGACTTTTCGTGAACATTACAAGCCGACCTGCGAAAGTTGCAAAAGTCACCCCTCGTGCATTAATGTTCACCGAGGAAGATGCCGAAGGTGTCCTCCATCCCCACAATGATTCACTTGTGGTGTCAATGGTGGTCGCCAACAAAAAACTCCACAGGATGATGGTTGATATGGGTAGCTCAATGGACATCTTGTACATCACAGCATTCGAGAGGATGAAAATCGACCAGTCGAGGTTAAGGCCTGTCAAAACAGCCTTGACTGGATTCACAGGAGAGTGTCATGCCAGAAGGGGAGATAACTCTTCCGGTCACAGCATGGGAAGGACCTAATCAAAGAATGATTATAATCGATTTTCTCGTTGTCAACACCCCATCTGCCTACAATGCGATAATCGGTCGTCCCATCCTCCGAGCTCTCAAAGCTGGTATCTCCATATACCACCTAGCTATGAAGTTCGAGACCAACGAAGGCATCTAAGTGGTGAGAGGTGATCAAGCTTGTTTTCGATGGTATCACTCACCTAGTTATGAATTAACCTTGTGTGGAAAAAGCTTGGTTTCGATGGTATCACGCACGACCCCCCTGGATCCTAGAGAAGAAACAGGAGAGCGCGGATCACCCGCTGAGGAACTGGTCGAAGTCCCATTATCGGATAACGACCCAACCCCGGTCGTCAGAATCGAATCCCAGCTGAAGGACGAAGTACAAAAAGGGCTAACCACCTCTCTGAAGAAGCACGCAGATGTATTTGCGTGGTCTCATCAGGATATGCTAGGTATCAGCCCGGAAAGAATGGTCCACCGGCTAAATGTCGATCCGGCCTTCAAGTCAGTTCCCCAGAAACGACAACCCTTCAACACAAAAAGGTATGATGTGATCGAAGAATAAGTCAAAAAATTGTGCCAAGCGGGATTTATCGAAGAAATATGCTACCCCGATTAGCTCGCTAACGTCGTCTTGGTGAAAAAAGCCAACGAAAAATGGAGAGTTTGTGTGGACTACACCGACCTCAACAAAGTCTGTTCAAAGGATAGCTTCTCGCTGCCCAGAATAAATCAGCTCGTCAATGCAACATCAGGTTTCGAGCTACTTAGCTTTATGAATGCGTATTCCAGATATAACTAAATTCGAATGTACGCTCCCGACAAACAAAAAACAGCATTCATCACGGACCGAGGCCTTTACTGTTATAAGTTGATGCCCTTCGGACTTAAAAACACAGGGTCAACTTACCAGTGCTTGGTCAATAAAATGTTTGCCGATCAGATCGGCAAGACCATGGAGGTCTACGTGGACGACATGCTAGTTAAGAATCTAAAGTCGGAAAACCACGTCAAAGACCTCCGCACCATGTTCGATATTTTGAAGAAATATCGAATGAAGCTCAACCCTAGCAAATGTGCCTTCGGGGTAAGCTCAGGAAAGTTTTTCGGCTTCATGGTAAACCAAAGGGGGTTAGAAGCTAATCCAGAGAAGATCCGAGCGTTGATTGACATGAGCTCGCCTACTACTATAAAAGAAGTCCAACGCCTCATAGGGAGAATTGCAGCTCTCAACAGGTTTGTCTCGAGGGCCACTTTTCGATGTCTCTCATTTTTCAAACGACTCCGCAAATGTAAAGAAATGATATGGACGCCAGAATGCGAAGAGGCTTTCCTCGAGCTTAAAACCTACCTCGGATCTTCACCTTTGGTATCCAAACCAATGCAAGGGGAAGAATTACTTCTGTAATTAGTGGTCTCACCAGCAGTCGTCAACTCAGCCCTGATCCGTAATGAGAAAGGGATGCAAAGGCCTATTTACTACTTCAGCAAAGCCTTGCTTGATGCAAAAATATGATACCTAAATATCGAAAAACTAACACTGACACTGATTATGACAGCTAGGCGACTGAGACCTTACTTCCATGCACATCCAATAGCTATGTTAACGGATCAACCACTACCACAAGTATTGCATAAGCCAGAAATTTCAGGTCATCTCGTCAAATAGGCCGTTGAACTCGGCGAGTTCGACATACGATATCGCCCTTGTACTACTATCAAAGGTCAAGCTGTGGCTGATTTTATTGTTGAATTCACCAGCCCCCTAAGCGACAAGCATGATCACGAATCAAGCCGACTAGGGCTGTCAATGGCACGGATCATGATCCGTATCTGTCCAGATCCGCTCCGATTTAATCAGATTCGGATCAATAATCGGATCATCGGGTCGGATTCAGATACCCAAAAATGATCCGTTTAATATTAGGGTCGGATTCGGATCAACCTTGATCCGGCCCGTTAACGACCCGATTAAAAAAAAAACAAATCACTCGTCTCCTTCGTCTGCTCTCTACTCTCCACGCACCACCACGCATGGTGAACAGAGCATCTCTCTCTCTCTCTCTCTCTCTCTCTCTCTCTCTCTCTCTTCTCTAGAATATAGATGGCCGATCGCAGTCGGTGCCCTCTCTCCTGTTCTTTCCCGTTTTTGGTTGCCATTTTCCAAAACCCCATGAGCCGTATCATATTCGAATATTGGGTTAGATCATATTCGGATTGGAAACGGGTTTCAAAATATTTAAACAGGTCGAGTTCGAATCATATACTTGTGATCCGAATCGGATTCGAGTCAGATTCGAGTCGGATATATCCTTAATCAGATCGGATACGGATCATCACTGATCCGGCCCGTATCCGATCCGTTGACAGCCCTAAAGCCGACCTTCTGAAGAAAAGCAATCGGAAAGCTCCTCGGAAGGTGATCCAATAGCATTCGTATGGTCATTATACGTTAACGGGTCATCGAATTCACAAGGCAGTGGGGCTGACCTCATCTTAACTTCTTCGGATGGGGTGAAGGTTCAATATGCACTGAGGTTCGGCTTCCGAGCCTCCAATAATGAAGAAAAATATGAAGCTCTCCTAGTCAGACTACGCATCACTTCAGCGATAGGAGTCCGAGAAGTAAAGATGCACAATGATTTGTAATTAGTGGTCGGGCATGTGACCACGGAATATCAAGCAAAGGAAAAGAAAATGATCACATATTTAGCAAAAGCTCGAGAATTGCATCTCGCTTTGACTATTATGAGATGGTTCAGGTCCTGAGGACTCGAAACACCAATGCGGACTCACTGGCAAAACTAGCATCGGCAGTGGATAACAAGCTCAGCAGGGTGATCCGTATCGAATTCCTTCCCTACCGAAGTATAGCTCAAGAAGAACTGAGCGAGGTGTGCCCAGTGTCAGCTAACCCGAATTGGATGGATCCCATCATTTGCTTTCTACAAAGAGGCGAATTACCAGAAGACAAAAAAGAGGCGCAAAAGATCCGTTACAGGTCGGCTCGCTATACATTGATCGATGAAATCCTCTATAAAAAAAAAAAAAGTTTTTCCCTCCCTTGCCCACGTTGCATAGGACCCAAGGAAGCCAACTATGTCCTTTAAAAAGTCCATTCTGGCGGCCGTGGAAATCATTCCGGAAGCAGAGCACTTGCGCAAAAAGTGATCCATGAAGGATATTACTGGCCCGCCATCTAATAGGACGCTCAAAAAATAGTCAAAAAATGCGACAAATGTTAGCGATTCGCTCCCGTTCCCCACCTACCAATAGAAGAGCTCACTCCCATGTCCGGACCATGGCCGTTCGTAAAATGGGGAGTTGATATCATTGGTCCTCTCCCAATAGGCAAAGGGCAGGTAAAATATGCGATCGTCGCCGTTAATTATTTCACGAAGTGGGCCGAGGCAGAATCGTTTGTCACGATCATGGAAAGGAAAACTACGAATTTCATCTGGAAGTCGATCATATACCAGTTCGGGATCCCAAATAGTATAATCTCTGATAACGGACGTCAATTCAACAACGCTAGATTTCGAAAGTTTTGCAAAAATTTAGGCATAAAAAATGTGTACTCATTTCCTCAACACCCCCAAGCTAATGGCCAGGTCAAGGCTATTAACAAAATCATCAAGAATTACCTCAAAACAAAGCTCGGTGAAAGAAAGGGAGCGTAGGCAAAAGAACTCCCAGAAGTGCTATGGGCTTACAAAACCACAACTCGGTCCACTACCGGGGAGACGCCCTTCTCCTTGGCTTTTGGAGATTCCGGTCGAGGTCGGAATGCCTACTAACCGGACAGGTCATCATCAGCCCGATCAGAATGAAAGTCAACTTCGAGTAAACCTCGACCTGCTTGATGAAGTAAGAGAAACTTCTTAAGTGTGAATAACGGCATATCAGCACAGAGTCAAGCGGTATTACAACTCGCGAGTGAGAAAACGACAATTCAGAGTAGGAGACCTCGTCTTCAGAAAAATCAGTAAAGAAATCAAGGATAAGACACGGGCCTTTAGCCCTAATTGGGAAGGTCTGTATAAAGTGTTGAGCTCGTTTCGCCCTTACACTTATTGGTTCGAAAATATGGAAGGCCGGCCTCTCCCTCATCCGTGGAATGCCGAGCACCTCAAAATTTATTATCCGTGATCAAGTCAAGTACGCGAATAAGGTGAAAGTCTGTACACCAGAAATTTTCAATAAAGATGGAATTTTTACAAAGTCGAACATGTTTACGGACTAAGTTCGACACCTAAAATATCATAGTAAAAAATTAGCAAAGGGAGCCCAAGTTCAATCAAAAGATCGTAAGCTCTGATTTACCATGATACATAGAACAAGCATGGCCACTAGTAGCCTAAAGCTTGACACGAGCTCAAGGTCGAAAACGACAGAAAGCATGATATTGTTTTGGTTGACATAGCTACAAGCTACAAGTCAGATATCCAACATGTTCCAATTACCTTGGCAAATATCAATTGTTCAAGCACGAAATAAAATAATAGCACAATCATAGAAGCATAAACAAAATGCACAAGTGATGAAAGTAGAAGCCTCAACAGGGCTCAAAAATTTCTATTCTACGCCTCAGAAGGGCTAAAAAATATCCATAAAAAATCCCTTAAGGGATATTGATAAAAAAGAAAAAAAATTGTTTTTGACCCTAAGCCGCCCCATCTGTAGTTGTGGCTGCAACAGTGTCAACCTCGGCTACCCCAACTTGTGCCTCAATCAAAGCAACCTCCACTTCAATGACCTCGTCCTCGTCAATCGGGGAAAGGTCGAGGTGAGGAAAATGCTCAAGGACAAGAGTTCTACAGTCCTGAAAGCCGTAATTGTATAGGCCTTCCTGAACTACGTTCAACTTCTCAAGCTCTACTTTCGACTTCGACTGAGTATCTTGTAGAAGCTTGGCCAAGTTCGTCTTCTCTTCCTCAGTCATCTTCAAAGCGACTTCGAGAGACTCTGCCTTATTCTCGGCAGACTGAACTTTTACTGTAGCCTCCTTCAAAGCATCTTCGAAAGATCAAGCCTAAGCCTGTGAAATCTCCAAGTCAGATTGGGAGACCTTCAGTTCAGTCTGAGCTTTCTTGAGCTCAGACCTCACAGCTTTAATCTTTTTCTTCCACGAGGACGCAGCTGTGAGTGCCTCCTTCATCCGGTGGGTTCGTTCAGCTATGGCCTAGCAAATCGTAATCCCCAGCGCTGCATCCTTGAAGTAAGAAAAAGTTGTCAGCAATTGTAAACGGAAAGCTTACAAAAAGATCATGACCTAAAAAAGAAATAACTCAACCTGAGACTGCTCTCTATACTAAAGTCGATCATTTGGTCAGGGTCGGTCGAAGCAAGCGTAGTTAAATTCTTCGGAATGCAGCCGTTCACGCGAGCATATGAGGCTATGCCCTCAATCGACGACTGAAACTTCTCCGTAATCAGAGGCATGTTGACCCACGCATCACTTGAAGGAGCAGCTCTTGAAGAACTGCGAGCCTGTGGGAGTGGTGGGGCCCCTGACGATCTAGCACAAGTGGCAGGTCATCCCACCACAACCGGCTCGGCCTGCATCTCGAAAGTCTCCGATACTTCTACGATCAAAGGACGCGATGCTAGTGGCTCGACCTTAGCAGGGGAGCTCGAGTCAAAAGGTTGCTCGGTCCCACATACAAAGGACTGGGGGAGTTGTTGTGCCTTGAAGGCTCAGACGAGGCCGTCTTCTTCCTTGGAAGCTCAGAAGTCTGCCCACGCTTGAAGAAGTAGGAAGGAATTTTATGAACCTTCAACACTGGTTTTAGAGTCATTCCTATTCCAGAAAAATGTGTCAGACAATTAAACGAATAAAACTGAGCAAGAATTATCTATGAGCTGTTTACGGGTTACCGACCTGAATCACGGACAGAATCAAGAGTTATCAAGCGACGAAAGTCCCTCTCTTCAACGGAGCAATTCCTAGCAGCTCGGATTTGCCTTTCTTGCGCGGCCAAAAGAGCTACTTGAATAGTTACAGAGGCTATATTCAAAGGAAGTCAACCATCAGAAGGATTAAAGACTAAAGAACAATGATGATTAAGTGTTGGTAAGACAGGTAGGTCGGAATGCTATTCAACCTGGCAAAGCAAAATCAGCTCGAACTCAATACTCCAAAGATTGAGGCTTGTCCGATGAAGACTCCCAGTTCCCCGAAGCGAAGAACCACTTCTTTTTCCAAGTCTTGGTAGAGGATGGCAAGCCGGTAACCAACGAGCCACCCTGACCCGGAATCGAAGAAAAATAGTAAAAGTCCCTGACCTCCCAAGGACTTAAGGGAATACATCGAGAACAGCTCACCAGATGTCAGTTCTTTATTACCAACCATTTATCACAAAATATAACACCTGACCATACATCTCCAGGCATTAGGTTGCAACTGGCTCACAGACAAACCTAGAAGACTGACAACCTCGTGCATAAACGGATGAAGGGGCAAGCGCAACCCGGCCTCTAAGTGCATCGAGGAGATCACTATCTCACCCTTTCGAGGTTGGCTCGGGCTGTCAACTCGGTCAGGAACCCTAAAGTCTACAAAATCAGGAATTTCATATATTTTCCTAAGTGTGGCGAGCTCGTCCTGAGTAGTTTGAGAGGTCACACTATCCAATTTGAAAGTCTCCCTATCAGCCATTGTACCCTCGGAGATCAGTTCTGGAGGTTGATTCCCCTTCGTCAACATAATCTACCGTCTTAGTCCTAGAACTAGATTCCTCGGGGTTCATCTCCCGAGAATCCAGAGAAGGTGGATCCGATTCAGGATCTCTGAACCTCACCTTAGGGATGACATCAGAGTCTAAGGATTCAGACATAATTGAAAGCAGAAAATAGCAAATAAAAGAGCTGATTTGAGATTGAGGAGCGTACTAAGAACGCTGGTACACCAGGCTTGAGAAAGATAATCGAGAAGGCAAAGAAGAAAAGAGAAAAGAAGTTCAAATGATCAAAGGGTAAGAGAAGAAAAATTGAAAGTTTAGTTCGGAGGAAGAAATGCTGAAAAGAAAATTTTGGCTAAGTCCAAAGATTTTATGATCAGAAGATCTCCTCGCATTTAATGCAGGCGCCACTCGATCCCCACCCCTTCCACACGGCAAATTCTGAGTTGATCATACAACAAGCGACGCAGGGTATAACCGCGTGGCTGCACCCCGTTCATCAAGACTTTGCAAATGCCTCCACACCATATGGGCAAATGATAACACCTCAATTTTTTAAACGGCGCATTAAAGCCATTTTCCCAGCCATCTAAAATGATGGCGATAAAAAAGCTAAAAGCTGGAATAATCAGATCAGCATGTCTTCCTCAACAAGTTACTCCCGAGCCAGATGAGGTAAACTTAAGAATAGGGGGCTTCTGTTATAGGTAAAATATGAGTTGACCTCGTGTCAGACAAAAACCGACCTGGTCGTAGGTTGGTACAGTCCGAACTGACAAAGGTTCAAATTCGCATATCAGACAGAAATCGACCTGGTTGTAGGTTGGCACAGTTCGAACTGACAAAGGTTCGGATTCTGCGAGCCCGTCTCAAAGCTGACCTTGGCTATACGACTGTAAGTATCGAGATCAGAGGGTTTTCCATCTAAAAAATAGGCGAAAGATCAGGAAGATCATCAACAGATATGGAAACCTCCCCATGACTACAGAATGGCCTAAATATCACGCCACTCCATGAATCTCTCCCCTGAAATTATGGCCTCGAAAAGGGGATATAATCTTGCAACATAAGTCTATAAATGGACACGTCCTCTTCACTATCAAGGTATGATACAAAAACTTATCTAAAAAAAGAGATATTCAATTATTCAAGATCCATCTGACTTAGGCATCGGAGGACTAACGGCCAATCCTCGGCCACCTCTTAGCCATTGTTATATCTTTACAGGTCTTGAATCAGGAGATAAAAATCCTTCTTCACCCTTGAGGTCAATCAATGATCTCATCTCATCCATTGTTAAAATTCAGCAACAACACTCCATATGGCCAAGAGAGGCCCTATTTATAGATTTTGAGTCAGATTTTAGGGTTTAGAGAAGCTATGAAAGCAATAGATGGACGGTTGTTGTTTCAAGATGAGTTTTTTAGATGTTTCGGGCCACTTTAGGAGACTAAACACAACGGATGGAAATGAGGTTTTGGATGTGGTTTATGATGAGTATGGGACACAAAATAGACGTGGTAGATTTCAAAATGGGACCCACACATGATCGAACGATCAGTGTGAAGTTTTAAGGAAAGAAAAGAGATGAAAATGAAAAGTTGCAAACGGATGGTTTATCTGACGATTAGACACCTAGGATGGGTTTAGATTAGTCCATTTAGGTAGGTGGGGTCCACAAATCGAATCTCCCCAGTCGTTTGATAGGTCTCTTGCACATGAGAAAGTTTTAGAGAAAAATCTTCAAAATTTTTAGAAAGCTCGGTTCTGGAGGGGATTATCCACGTTGGTTAGCTTGGAGGGATCCCAAGGATCATCTAGAAGGTTTCCCAGCTTCCCGTGCAAAGAGAAATCCCGAATTGGAAGTTCTTGGGTAATAAGGGGTAAGTTGGAGAGAGATAGTGGCAAGGACACACAATGAAATCAGGAAAAACTCCATGTGAGGGGTTTTGATGGGCTACAAAGAAGATGGACAGCTTGGATCATTGAAAGAACACACTGAATGGATGGTGTGGACAGGGCAGCGGACGGACAACGTCCTTGCTGTTATACAGGAACCCGCCCACCGGGCCTGACGCGGGCTGGTCGGCCTGGCCAAGGGTGGTGGCCACGATGGGTTCCCCTGTGATGTATATGTGAAATCCACTCCATCCAGTAGGCGAGCCTTGCAAAATTAGGCATTGACGCCAAACAAGAGATAGATCCGAGGCGAGGTAGCCCACTTATGATGACATTTCTGATTCACCTATTTGTAGGATGATCAGAGGGCTGAAATTTGATATGTACGGTTAAAATGTGTCCAAATGCTAAAGTCCAGGGTTTTGCGTCATTATGATTACTGAAAACTAGTATAATTAAAAAATGACAGTTTAAGTTGAGTTTAACTAATGTCATTTTCGTAATTATCTGGAAAGTGCAAGTTATGTGAAATCTAACCTTTCTACGCTGTTTGAGGGGTCATTCTAAAAAACTTTTGTAAAGGTGTCCCTATTGAATTTCCTACGATTGATCCATTATTCTTGAAACAAGGGTAATTGTATGATAATTAATTAAAATTAAATTAAAATGAATTTTCAAAAAGTTTCAAATAAATCCCGAAAATCTGAGACGTTACATCAACAATACCGCAGGGCACAAGTTCTTCTCTTTAATGGACGGCTTCTCTAGCTACAACCAAATCAAAATGGTTGTCAAAGATTGCAAAAATACGTCATTCATCACATCATGGGGAACCTTCTGCTACTGAGTCATGCCATTCGGGTTGAAGAACACCGGAGCAACATATCAGCGAGCAATGACATCATTGTTCCATGACATGATAAACAAAGAACTCTAAGTTTATGTGGATGACATGATCATCAAGTCTCGAAGCATTAAGGATCATTTTAAAGACCTCGAGAAATTCTTCAGCCGATTAGAAAAGTTCAAGCTCTGCCTCAATGCCCGAAAATGTGTCTTTGGCGCAACTAGGGAAAAACTCCTAAGATTCATGGTCGACGAAGATGGAATCCGAGTAGACGAATCCAAAGCCTAGGCAATCATTGAAATGCCACCTCCTCAAACAGAAAAATAAATTTGAGGCTTCTTGGAAAGAATCCAGTACATTAGCCACTCCATCGCCCAACTCACGCCCATATGCGAGCCCATATTCAAGCTGCTTAGAAAAATGTGTTGAAACAATGGAATGAAGATTGTCAGAAAGCCTTTGATCACATCAAGAAATACCTCATGAACCCACCAGTGCCGGTACCACCCATTGTAACACCCCGGATTTTTCGAAAATGGCTTTGAAAGTATAATTTTGCATATTATGTATAAAACCCCTTATTAACGAGAATTTTAACTTACTTTATGAATCATTAATTATTCGTAATGATTTCGATATAGGTTCTTTGGTAAGATATGCTTAGGATTATGCATAGAACCTCGTAAAATCATTGGATTTTCCAAAAGTCTTAGATTAAAAATAACTATGATAATGTCCTTGGCCCACCCATATTCGCGATTTCTGATCAATCGGGTAGGTAGTATTTAAATCCATCTGGACAGTAGGCGTAATTTTAGGTGTGTATCAACATCATAAATGTTAATGTCAGATTTTGTAACGAGATCCTCCGGCTTTTCTCCTTCACTCCAGCAGGGATTTCCACCACCAGACCTGAAGCAAGACAGCAAATAAGGGTGGCTGGGGACCAGCCGTTAGCCCTCCGATGCTTAAGTTAGGCCACAGTAAGAAGAGAAGCCAAGCAAAACGGGACCAAGATTGAATGTTGTGTGCGTACCTGCTCTTAATGGAGCCACCCCTTTATATAGATCTGGAGGCAATCCAATTTGTTACGTAAGATGTCGAAATCCCGCTGATGTCGCATACGATACTGGGATCTTGCTGATTTCGTGGGATAAGATCCTATCTTTTGAGTCAGATCCAACCCAATGACTTATTTCAACAATCACGCCCCTTGATGACAATCCCTTGAGATCCGGATCCATTTAGAGAAGATAAGCCCAAAAACCGACCTATACGGGCTGCCAGCAAGCGTGGTAATAGCGCTGATATGTCATGATAAACTGGAAGCCGTAGTTGGAGTCATAGCTTCCGAAAAGGATGGAGACGCCGACGAGACGGAAACCACCGAACTGGATGTAGCCCTGCTTGGTGTCGCAGAGGGATTGGACAAGCTGCTCGACGGGAATCGGGTGCTAGTACTGAAGGCTAAGAGATATTACCGCAGGAAAGCTGCTCGCATGTTTAGAATGTGGTCGCGAGTCCAAGTACACACTTAGATGTAACGTCTTTCAACGACTTGTGAGAAGGTCTGCTCGCGGACCAAGCTTTGCCGTATTTGACTATCGGTTATGAAGACTCGAGACTTGCGAATAGCTGCTCCGTATTTTTCAATCTATGACTCCTGATCAGGTGAGCTCGAGAGTCGAATGGACGTCCCACACTTATACAATATTCGACTCTCGATCATATGATCTCGAGAGTCAAATGGACGTCCCGCACTTATCCATTCTTCGACTCCCGAGCTTACGATCTCGAGAGTCGAACCCACACTTTTACCCGTTCTGCGACTCTTGATCAGATGATCTCGAGGGCTAAATGGGCATCTCCGCGTGAAATCTTATCTCCACCATTTTGCCTATAACAGATGCCCCCCAAGTCCTTGCCGCCAAGAATTCTTAAGGAAAGGACTTAGCTTACTATCACACGTAACCGCCCGCTGCTTTCATCGAGAACGGCACCTCACATGATGGGCTGGAATTAATGAGTGCCAGCTTTCCGCAGCCTTTTCGCTGATGGAAAATGAAGGGGCGCTCGCCACGTGTTTGAGGAGTTAATGGGCGTGCCTGCTCGAGCGCTGTGTCAAGGGAGGGACTGCCACGTGCCATCAGATACGGCGGAATGATTGCCTATAAATATACGGAGTCCGCCATTTCTTTGATTTTCTACAGAAGCTTTTTCGAAAGGAACCTGCAGTCTTTTCTTTCCATTCTTCTTCTTCCTCCGGTGTTCATTTTCTTTTCAGTTTTTGGTATACTTCCTTTTTTCTCCTTCTTTTATTTTAATCTTCTCATGGCTGGGAACTCTGACGAGACCATTGTCCCTCTTGGTGATGCCACTCCGGAATCCTCTGCCTCCAGCAGTGCAAGGGTTCCGGCAGGGAGATACACAGCAGCCGGATATCCTTCCGTTTTATCGGAGGACCGGCTGGCTGAGCTACGGGAGAGATACCTCATCCCCGACTCAGTAACTCTCCGCTTGCCCGGAGGTGGAGAAACACCAGACTCCCCCCCCAGGATGCGTAGCATTTTATGAGTACCAGCTTATCCTGGGGGTACGCCTTCCCCTCCATCCCTTCATTCGCGATGTACTCCGGTGTTACAAGATTGCCCCTGGGCAACTCATTGTGAACGGGTGGAGGGTAGTTTTGGGCTCCTTTGCCCTTTGGGCTCAGGCTGGCAACGGGGTACTCACGGCGGAGGAGTTCCTCCGTATGTTTCGTCTGAAGAAAGCTCCCTCCAGCGAAGGCTGGTATTATTTGTGTTATTGGCACCGGGATAATTTCGTGTTTGGGAAGCCCTCCTCGAACTATCCCGGCTGGAGGAAGCGTTGGTTCTATGCTTCCGGGAGCTGGGAGTCTGCCTCCTCCAGGGGTCCAGGAGTGACCCAGTTTTTCTGTGAAGGTAGACACAATCCCGCATTGTGCAATTTCCCCAGAATGGTTTTTAGGGTTTTGCTTCGTTTGACCCCCGCTTGTGCTCGCAGGTATCCCGGCCTTGAGAAAACCGAATCTGAAAGGAGGGATCAACGAGAAGATTGTCAAAGTGTACAAGGTGCCTGTCGGAGATAGGCATATCGAGGCTTGCTTGTCTCCTTCGCGACTTGCAGCAGCAGGCCTTATATCCAGAAGAGAAGTTGAAATGACGAAGGCTGGAGAGAAGAGAGGCCTACTGCCCCTACTGAAGGGCACAGGCTCCAAAAGGCAGAAGAGAACCCCTGCCGAACCTTCTCAATCTTCCATCCGCACGGGCAGCGATCAGCCTGCCCTTCCTGCGAGCATGGCGGGGGCCCCAGCTGGGCCCACTATTCCTTCACTGGTGGTCGCACCTGGGCCACCAGTGATTAACATTGCTGATAATTCCCCAGATGGGGTGGGGTCCGGCTGCCCCCCAGCTGAAGAGGCTCGAGAGCAGGTAGAGCCTCAAGAGCCGACTCCTACTCGCGAACTGGTCCTTGCTGCCGAGCAGGGACCTGCTCGCGAGTCAATGCCTCCACCTCGCGAGCAGGCCGAGTTGGTCGTTGCCCAACCGTCTGGGAGCGGGACGTACTCTATTCCCCGCCACCTCCATCCAGTATGTAAATTTTTGTTCGAGAACGTCCCGCCTCACGCCTTCGGCTCTCTTCCCGAGCCAAGTCCTGAGAACCTTATCCTCGAAGCGGGGATGAGGATGGTTCAGGTAAGACTTCGTCAAGACCTGCTTCGATCTGTTATTACGTTCCAAAATACTCTTATATTTTTCATCTCTTTTGCAGGGTTTAGATCTTATTCTGCGAACGAGGCGTGATATCGTTGCCGCCTGTCGCACGATAGAGGAGGCTGAGGGAAAGAGGACTGCCTTGGAAAAGGCAGTTCAAGGAAGAGATCAACTGCTCAAGGCTCGTGAGGCGGTGATCACGAAGAGAGATGAGGAGAAAAAGATCCTCATCGAGAAGATCCAAGTCCTGACCGACAGGTATCAGGCCTTGGACTCAGACTACGTGAAGCTCACGGGTTTGAAGGAGAAGGCTGAGAGAGAGAGGGAGATCTTCCGGCAGGACAAGATCTCGTTAGAGGAGCAATTCGCGGGGGCCAGGTCACAGCTCAAGGAGGCCTACGACAACTTGACCAGGGAGCGCACCGCTCTTGCGCAGCTTAAGGACGACTCGATCCACTGGGACGAGGAGAGAGTCGCCCTTGTAAAAATGCTCTCGGAGGAAGGTGCTCGGGCGGTTTCCGAGTTCCGGACTTCGCAGCTGTATGACGATGAACGATATGAGTCATACGATGCTGGTCGAGACTTTGCACTGAGAGTAGTGCAACGAATGATCCCATCCTTCGATATGGGAGAATTCGGTCGAGTCGCGACCATCATAGCTGCAGAAGAGCAAGCTGCTGCCGAGAACGAGGTGACTGAAGCCACGCAGGCTGGAGGGGCTCCTGAAATGGGCCCTGAAGTCGAGAGCGTGGCTCCTCCAAGCGATTGATTTCCTTTTATTTTCTTCTCTCTTATATCTGCGATCATGTATCTGTAATCATCTAATCATCAATGAAAAGATATTTTTGAAAGTGTTACTGTTTTGTTGTTCTCTCTTTTTCTTTCATTTTTTGCTTTATGTTGATCTCGAATGGATTTATCAGAGATGTGACCCTTAAATTCGAGCACGAGCTGCGCTGCTCGCATTTAGGGTGTATGACCACATATTCGGGCGCGAGCTACGGTGCTCACATTCCGGAGTGCGATCCCTCCTCTCACCAATCGCGAATAACTAACTCATGAAAAAATGAATTAGACTCAATCCGGGGGTCGTGAGACCGTGTCCGCGTTGAGATAGACTGATCTATCGATTGAGATTCTGATTCTACCAAGGGCAGAAGGTTGGTCAAGAGATGGTATACATTCTCTTCGGGGCTCTTCAGGTCCATATAAATGGAAAAGCAACCAACTAGCAATGGTTTCAGTCCTACCAAAGGTAGGCAATTGGCCAAGATGTGTAAGCATTCTCTTCAGGGCTATTCAGGTCCATATAAATGGAGTAGCGGCCAAAAGATCACTTTATTCATAAAACGTTATAATAAGCTACATCGAATCTAGGGGTAGTATCGTAGCAAATGCTCCACGTGCCAAGGGCGACGTACAGGCTTCCCTTGCATGTCTTCAAGATAATAAGTACCGGGTCGCACAACCCTGATAACCCGATATGGGCCTTCCCAATTCGGATCCAATGAACGAGCAGGAACTCCAAGATTTTGCCTTAGGACCAAATCTCCGAACTGGAAGGATCTAGGCCGAACCTTCGCATTCCGATAACGAGCAATACGTTGTTGATATGCTGCCACTCGTACTTGGGAAGCATTTCTTCGCTCTTCCAAGAGATCGAGGTGAAGTCGGAGGTTTTCATGATTGCTCGCGGGATCATACTGCTCGATCCGATATGAGGGCACTTGAATTTCCACTGGTACCACTGCGTCAACACCAAATGCTAAGGAGAAAGGAGTTTCACCTGTTGATGTACAAGCCGTGGTTCTATAAGCCCATAATACCTCTGGCAGAAGTTCTGGCCACACCCCTTTACATTCACCTAGCTTGGTTTTTAAATGATGCTTTATGATCTTATTCACTGCCTCGACCTGCCCATTCGCCTGAGGACGATATGGAGAAGTGCGGAGATTACGTATTTTCCATTTGTCGCAAAATTCATCAAAGGCCGCGTTGTCGAACTGCGTTCCGTTATCGGTGATTATAGTATGAGGAAGTCCGAAACGACATATGATATTTCTCCATATAAACTTAGTAGTTTGTTTTTCAGTAATCTTGGCTAATGGTTCTGCCTCGGCCCATTTGGTGAAGTAATCAACCGCCACGATCGCAAACCTATTCTGTCCCTTTCCCATAGGTAAGGGCCCGATGATATCGATCCCCCGCTGAGCAAAAGGCCAAGGGCTATCAACTGGGGTCATCCGCTCAGACGGTACACGAGGTATAGGTAGATATCGTTGACACTTGTCGCATTTTTTAGAAAATTCGATGGCGTCTGCTTTCATCATGGGCCAATAATATCCTTGCCTCATCGCTTTATATGCTAGGGATCGCCCCCTAGGATGGTTACCACATGCCCCCTGGTGTATTTCATCGAGAACACGAAGTGCTTCTTCTGGATGAAGACACCTTAAATAAGGCAAGGAAAAGCTTTTTCGCAACAAGAGTCCATCTTGTAAGGTGTACCTGGCAGCTCGAAGCGGAATTTTTCTTGCAGCTTTCTTGTCTTCTGGTAGGTATCCATCTCTGAGGTAAAGGATGATAGGATCCATCCAGCATTGAGACGATTGTACCGATATAACTTGCTCGAGAGTCACATGGTCGATACTCAAGTTCTGACGGTGCTCGATGGGGGTTGAATGTGATAACTCCGATTCCGGTGCAGAAGCGAGCTTTGCCAAGGAATCGGCAAGTTGGTTCTGCTCGCTAGGGATATGAATTATTTTATAAGTCTTTAGTTTGGCGAGCAAGATGAGGACACGAGACTTGTATAAGGCCATTCTTTCTTCTTTGGCTTCGAATTCGCCAAGAACTTGGTTGACAATGAGCTGGGAGTCGCTATGAATTATCAAATTCTGGACTGCGAGGACAACGGCCAATTCGAGGCCAACAATCAGGGCCTCATATTCTGCTTCATTATTAGAGGCACGTGATTCAAACGCAGAGCATATTGAAAATGCGACCCGTCGGGAGCCTCTAAAATCAGGCCCGCTCCACTGCCAGTGGCTCGCGACAACCCGTCCACGAAGAGCGACCAAGGAGGCTGGTCGCTGGTCATGACATTATCTTCTGAAGAATATGTAAATTCGGCGATGAAGTCAGCCACGGCCTGGCCCTTGACTGCGGTCCTATGACAGAATGAGATATCATGCTCACTGATCTCGACCGCCCATTTAGTTAAGCGCCCGGAAGCCTCAGGTTTTTGAAGGACTTGCCGTAGTGGATGATTTGTTGGTACTAAAATAGCATGGGCTTGAAAGTATGGTCGCAGTTTTCGAGCCGCCGTGACTAAGGCTAGGGCCAGTTTCTCCATATCAGAATACCTAGTTTCTGCATCGACCATTGCTCGACTGATATAATAAACGGGCCTTTGCACCCCGGAATCTTCTCTTATTAAAGCGGCACTAACGGCCGTGGAAGACACAGATAAATAAAGAATGAGTTGCTCATGTGCTACAGGTTTAGATAAAATGGGGGGAGCGCTCATGTATTGCTTCAGTTGTTGAAAAGCTTCTTCACACTGAGGTGTCCACTTCCAATCAGACTTGGCCGTTGCACGAAGGAGTTTGAAGAAGGGCAAGCACTTGTCAGATGCTCGCGAGATGAACCTGTTCAATGATGCGATGCGACCTGCCAGACGCTGGACGTCCTTCAGAGTAACGGGGGATTCATATCTATTAATGCTTTAATCTTTTCGGGATTCGCCTCAATTCCACGCTGGCCAACCATGAACCCAAGAAATTTCCCTACTGACACTCCAAACGCGCATTTTTCTGGGTTTAATTTCATTTGATACTTCCTCATCAGGTCAAAGGCTTCTCGAAGATCAGAAATGTGGTTATCTTCAACGATGCTTTTCACGAGCATATCGTCAAACATACCACTCCATATTCCTACCGATTTGAGCAGCGAACATTTTGTTGACAAGACGTTGATAAGTGGCCCCTGCATTTTTAAGACCGACGGCATTACCTGGTAGCAATATAGTCCTCGATCTGTGATGAAGGCAGTATGCTGGCTATCAGGTGGATGCATCACAATCTGGTTGTAACCAGAATAAGCATCCATAAAGCTGAGGAGAGCATGTCCAGCGTGTTGAGTCGACCAAACTAGTCGATCCGCCGGTGTCGGAAAGCTATCTTTGGGACATGCTTTGTTCAAGTCTGAATAGTCGACGCACATCCTCCATTTGCCATTAGCTTTCCGGACGAGAACTACGTTTGCGACCCACTCTGGGTAGTCAACTTCCTTTATGAAATTAGCCGCGAGCAGCTTCTCAACTTCAGTTTTGATTGCCATTTGTCTTTCTGCAGTAAAGGCACGTCGACGCTGATGTACGGGTTTATGCTTTGGGTCATGTTGAGACGATGTGCGATAACATTGGGATCGATGCCTGGCATATCTTTATGAGACCAAGCAAACCATCCTTGTATTCGGTGAGGAACGGATCAAATTTTCACGATGGTCAGTGGTCAAGGAGGACCCGATGTACACGATCTTAGATGGTCGTCTTCGGTCAGGTGGATCGCCACTGTTCTCCCCCGGAGTTCCCGACTTCGAGCATTTTCCTCTCGGATCCAACGAGGTGGTGTAGGAACGGGTGATCCTTGAACTATTTCCATGACGGACGTCGCTTGGAGCCGCCTTTCGATCTTGGAGGGCTATCTGGTAACAAGACGTGCCTCCTGCTGACTTCCTCGCACGACCCCCTGAGGCCATTTGGGGTAGGAATTTAACACATAGATATGAAGGGTGCAAGGCCGCTCCAACCTTAGTTAGAGACGGCCGCCCCAAAATGGCGTTGTATGCTGATTTTCGATCCACGAAAGGAGGAAGTTTACGAAGACGGTGGTCTTCGCTGGACTCTCGCCAAAATGACTGGGAGATCGATACCTTCCTTCAGGTGTTACTACCTCTCCTCCAAAGCCGACAAGGGGGGGTCGATACTGGCTTGAGGAGGCTTTGGCAAGTGCCATCTTGTCGAAAGCCTCCAAATACAGAATATCGGCTGAGCTACCTGTATCCACCCATAATTCGATGAGTTCAGATAATTTGATACCTTCAATGTGACTACGATGAATATTTCATGAGGGAAGTGAATTCCCGCTGCATCTTCGAGGGTGAAAGCAATTGGAGGATGGCTCGCTTTCGATGAGTTGGACGTTGTTCCAGCCAATAGATCTGCTGGGGTTTCTTGACGCCTTTCGAGCGTATGCCTTTCTGGAAGCTTGAGAGTCACCTCCGCAAGCTGGTCCCCCGACGATAGTGCGAATTTCTCCCGTGGGCTCAGCGTCCTCTTGGTCGGTTTGATGATGAGGTGGTCGTTTGGCGAGATGAGGTCTTCGCCTTTCTTGGTGATCGATTTTTACGAGCAACGTAATCCTGGAGATGGCCTTTTCGTAATAAGGGCTTCGATATGGTCTCGTAGAGAGATGCAGTAGTCTTGGGTTCTATGCCCGTGAATCTTTGTGAAGTAACAGAACTGCTCTTGTCCCTCTTCTCGGGATCGGATTTGATCTTTGCAGGCCACTTCACATATGGCTTGTGTTAATCTCCATTAGAAACCTTTTCAGGAGCTGATTACGAGGAGTGTAGTTATGATATTACCAGAGTAGGGCTTCTGGAGAACGATCGCGCTGGTCACGGCGATATTTCTTATCTGTAGAAGAGGTTCCTTCTGGCTTGCGCTTCTTACTCTGTACTCCATGGCGTGTCCAATGCAACTTCTCTGCATTGATATATTTCTGAGGCTTTGGCTTGGAATTCTGCCATAGTTTTCGGCGGGCTTTTTATCTAAGGCAACCTGAATTTCTCGCTCGTTATCCGGCAATGAGGGCTGTAAGACCCTTTTCTTCAGTGTAACCCTCAGTTTGAACGGCTTCGGCAGTGAACCGTACTGTGAACTCCTTTATTGTCTCCCCATGCTGCTGTTTCAGATTCATCAGATGGGAGGCTGGCTTCTTAATGCGAATACTTCCCATGAATTGAGAAAGGAATATCTCCGATAATTGGGAAAAGGAACTGATGGAACGGGGCTTTAACCCCCGGAACCACGTACGAGCTGCATCCTTCAATGTCAGGGGAAAAGCCCTACACATGATTTCTGAACCATGTCCCTCCAACTCCATGAGGGACCTGTATGTTTCCAGATGTTCCAGAGGGTCGCCAATTCCTGTGTACGGAGCGATAACAGGTGCTCGATACTTTCTAGGTAACGGGGCTTCCATGACCTCGCTGGTGAAGGGAGATTCAGATTGATGTATCGCCGCCATGACGGCAGATGGCCGATTTGCCTGGTATCGCTGTTCCATGACATCAA